>JANTCA010004533.1:0-10177 GCA_024741275.1 Chironex yamaguchii
AAGTATGATTTTAGCGCAATGTCGCAAATTTTCAAGGCGATTTTCAAGTTTTGTACCACAAAAAGATTGTTCAAGCAATAGGATTAGTTAAAGCGGGTTAATACGATTCAAACCACAATCAAGTAAGTCACTTTCATCTAGCCTGATCATGATGGGACCCTGAGTGTGGCTTCGACCCCACCATTGCAGAATTTGACATTGAAAACCATGGCTCACAGTCTTAAAATAGAGACGAGCATCGTCACTTATAAACCTTAAGCTGAAGGCGGAATGTATTCATGTTAAGATATTACTCGTCGCATTATGTCTGTACATTCAACACATCTGCTTCTGTAAGCTGCTAATTTCAATCTTGTAGAGAACTGGGCTGATATCAAACGTATTGACGTGATTTTGCACTTCAGTGTTCACACACCCAGAGAATGCTGAATGGATCTTATGATGATGAGGCTATTATTCATTCTATATGACACTTTAATTACGATATTTTCAGTTACCTGCTAAGCTTTAGAATGTATGGATAATCCTACACGCCAGATCAACTGTGTTATCTTTTTGTTTTAGGAGCGCTTTACTCCTTCAAATTCAACCGTGAACTCAGAATGTCAGTGGGGATAGTATATGGTTTCAAATTCATAACAGACACAAATTCTTCAGTCATGAGGAGATCAAAAATTACTCCCTTCCTTTGTTCCCTATGGCTTTTGTTTGTATCACCAGGGCTCATTAGAAATATTGTTCCTATCTTATACATTCATGCTAAAGCATAGTAATATCAAAAATAAATGCAAGGTTGTAAAACTATTTTTCATTTTTATTCAACATCATGAGGGTTGCACTTTGAGCTTAAAATGAAATCGATCTCTCTCGATATCGCTCCGTTTACAATATTGTTAACGCCGATTGAAGAAACATTTCAGTGTAAACAGAGGCTGAAATAGAGATAATTTTGTGCCATTTTTTAAAAAAACTGCATAGTGTAAACAGGGAGAGGACGGTTAATTGGTAAAATACGAATCTGAATCCACCACAATAGCAAGCATGATGTTACTTCTACATAAGCAAGGTAAAAATTGGTTGTCAATTGTTAGTGACAAGAAAGTGGAAGAAGCTATGAAATAGGTTGGCTGTGCACAGGTTAATGACTTCCCGATCAAAATGTTATCCTGTTATTAATCTGCTATCACTTACCTTTACTTTAGACACACTCTTTTGTAGAACACGTTTTCGTAATAAAGGTGATTCCTTCCTTGTTCCAGGTGTATCCTGTAATGATGCTAATCTTGGCGAACTTGAGTTTCTGCGTAAAATGGCAACCTTAGATAATGGCCACTGCTGCTCTTGAGTTTTTATCTTTCGCTTCGATTGAGTGATTGACCCATTTGGTATGCTTGGAAAAGAATACGTAGAATGAATGCCATGAACTCCCTCCTGGCTTAAAGAGATGTTTGATCTTTGACGTAGAAAGGTAAGCTGATTAGCTTTTGCGCTCTGGGTGCCTGAAGTAGTATCCGTGCGCTTGCTGTTCGGGGAATATTCAGACCCGGTCTAATAGGAAAGAAGATATATTGAAGGAAGTAGATTATGAAGATTTTAGTCTTCGTTGGCTCACATCGATAGAAATAGGTACAAATGTAAATGCTAACATCAACAAAAATAGCTAAGGTCATAATCCTAGCCAGATCCTGTCAGGATTTTACTTCGGTTATATTGAGTAAGGACATTGAAAAGGGCAATTTTTTCATTATGGCTTGTTTAAGGCTCAATATTAATTTTCTAAAAACGACTCCTATATTTTGCCATTTTAAATTATGACGTCATGCTATTACAAAACGTACAATGAAGGGTTACTTAATCACAACCTTTCACTATATAACCAAAAGCCTAAAAGAAAGTTGAAACAAAGGTTTGTTATTTGTAAGATTTTTATAAATTATACAAACGTTATAATATAATTATTGTACAGTTCTGGGATTTTATTTTGGGCGAAGGAAGATGACTAAAATACGACCACAAATGTTCTTATTTTACCTCTTGATCTTTACCAATATAACTCAATTTAAACATCGTCATATTTTAGGGAAATTATTGGTGACCTACAGTTGAAATTAGCACCTAGGGACGCCAGCGAATCTTTAATTTACAGGATTAACGACCAAAATGCACAGTTTATAATAAAATTTCTATTTTAATCTGTTGCGTGTGTGATTATTCAGAAGAAAATATTTTTAGTGAACAAAAGTACAGTTATGATTGTGACTACCTGAGCTTCAAACCAAGGTCTCTCAGCATCTTCTAACCAAAAAGAGAATTTTAGTCATTTGACCCTAAAAATCCATTTGCGAGAAGTAAAAATTCTTGAAAGAGCTTGAGTATTGACGAGTTCCATATGATCTGCAAATTTTCAGCTAATGTTTCAAGCACTAAAGTCAAATAGTTTTAAAAGAGGAAAGGAGAACTAATAAACTAAAATACCAATAGTTGAGTAAATGCTAATTTGAAAAATAAATCGCAACAGAGCTATGCTACAAATGCTAAGACAAGTCAGATGAATGCGTCCGTGCAAACTCCTATCGTTACTGTTGCTAAAAATATAACTGCCGACTAGTAGTTTACTGTAGTACTCCCCCTCTGGCAAACAAATAGCTGGTTACAATGCACAATATACAGAGAGCGTAAGGGAACACATGTCAGTTTGCTTTGTTATAAAAAAAACATTATCACAGGTCAACGTAGATGAGCATTTGTTACATTACATCTTTAACTTGTTAAGAACTGTGCTTTTTACTCCCTTCTCCTGCAGAGTTTAAAAGATAAAAAATACATTACCGTAAAATATGATAGACAGATATAAAAACGCATTGTTACCTTTTTATTATTCTGCTCCGTGCTGTCAGATACTTTTGTTTCCTTCGCCGGATTTTGTAACCAATTCGAAAATGATGCTTCATAATCTGAAATAGAGATAAAAAGGTAACAAATATATCATTGTTATGAATAAGAAACATGTCGGATAATTCTGTTATGTTTTCGTGTTTAACATTTTAGATTACGATAAAACTTGAAATGACGTTTCATCTGACATTTTCCATGTTAATTATCAGGGTCACAAATAAGAATTTATTCCTAGATACATCAAAGGAGACGTAAATCATTTAATATGCAAGTAGATATTGCACCTTGTCATGTCGCTGACCTCATGCTTTTTCTAAGAATGTATGTGACCAACCACAACGTTCATTTAAAAATTTAATGAATATTTATTGTATTCTTACTTAACATTATAGCATAGACATCGCGGTAGATACTATACATATACTACGGAAGTAATATATACACGCAGTTTCACATTCTGTAAAACCACCAAGCATTAAACTACATTAGGATAGTTTGTGATTTGAAGTAATGATCTATGGGGATTGGAGTGGAGTCCCTCTCAGTTATATAAGCTTTAACGTTGAATGTTTGCTTTTCTACATTGGGAAAGCATTTGGCTGCAGATCAAATAATATGAAGCTAGGCTAAACAAAATCACGTGACAACCAGGATTTCATTTGTAAGAAATCAAAATGTCTGCAACTGTACTATTTATAGTTAATAATATACATAATTGCATGCAAAAGTATTTCCAATTTTAACCAAACATTATTCATTGTGGATCCAGAAGTTCATCATGTCGCGAATTTTTGAGCCTGTAAAAGACTGAATTTTAATATGAAAATCCATTAGAGTAATAAATGTATTCCTAAAATGCAGTTGGTTTAGCATTAGTATTGTAGATTAAGCTTTCCGATCTGGAAAGATTTAATTTATATTGGAGGACAAATTGGAGAAAACAGTCCAATACTGTTACTTTGAGTTCTCAAGTATCATCAATAATTTGCAAGCAAGGTTAGATTTTGGAGGAAAACACAACTGTGGAACATGCGCTGTAGCTATATCATCAAGGGCAAAATGCCAATTCAAATTTGCTTCAGCAAAAATCACCACTTTTTTAATACCTCTTGACTGCACTCTTTAGTAATAGAAATACAAGCTTAAATAAAAACTAAACAAGACCATTATTGACCGGTAACCAAGTTAAAGTAACTTGTGTTTACCACTACCTCAATAGACAATCATAACTGTTAACAATTTAAAGTCGACTGCTATGCTTAGGAACAGAAGGAGCGTAATAGAAAGAAGATAACGGATTCTCAAAGACAGAACCATCAATCGATTAGATGTTGGGATGGAAAGTTCCATGCAAGAGTTGAGATTACAAGTCAACAAAGTGATCCCTATAAATGAATTAGAAAAAGAAGATAAAATTCTGCATGGTGTAACACTAGTCCCATCTATAAATAATTCGTGTGTGCACATAACAGTCGAGATATGTACGATTTGAACGTCAGTTAGACTCCATTGCTCAACTCTGTTGCAGCAATACATTGTAAAATATTAGAGTATATTTATTTAGTATCAAAGTGTTCTTGACTTTCTTGATTAATTAAATAAGATGTTCTCTGAGACACAGGCTAATAGAAAATGGGAGATGTTCATTGCAAAGTATGAAGTTTATCTTACCTTTAATATCATTTTCACACCTACATCTGACATACAGCATAATAATATTTTACCTTCTCAATTTTCAATTGGTTTGGTGAACAATTCAAACATTTATCATATGATATGCACGTTGATGATGAAGTCTGTTTTTGTCATGCTATCTGTCACTAATCAAAGCTTTTTTAATGAGTACGCTTCTTCTGCAAAACAAATTATACTCACGCAAGCTGAGTTTTGTGGGAATCCTCTTGAAAACTTAACCACCAACTCATTATGTAAGAAGCTACTCACCAAAATGTGATGTAATTTTTGTTGTATGATTGCCATTTTGGACAGATTTGTGGATTTTCATTTTCAGTCTTTTAGTCGATGTCTTGAAAAACACCTGAAGTCATACAGTCCTGTCGCAGTTCCTTGGTTTTGAGATGAAATATTTAGTGACTATATAGGCTTGCTACAGTTACCAAGGAGTTTGAGGAAATGTTCCGATAAAACTTCTACATAGTTAAGGCAGCTAGTTCATAGGTGTTTCAAAATTTATTGCGACTGAAAAAAGAAAAGGGTTGTTGAAACTTGCCAAAATTCATGAATAGAACTCAAAGGTTTTGTGGTCCCATTGTATGAAGTGGCAATCAAGGTTTGAATATGAAAACGGATCTACCTATCACAGAGTCAAGTAAAAGTACCCATATTTAGCTGTGAATGACTTATAAATTTAATCACGATGACCTAAACGGAACTCTCTGATGGAGGAAAATTATTTATAATGAGCGAGGATCAATTTCGCAAAGGAAACGATACACGGCTAGAATGTAAATAAGTCTATATTGTGAAGAATATCGTGTGTAGCTTAAGATTTTCAAATCATCTTGTGTTAAAAGTGTGAAATATCATAATCATTCGGTGCAATAAAAGTCAAAATTTGATACAAAGACTAATGGACAAATTTTATTATTACTAATTTTCACGTTAACTGTACCGACACGAATGAAGATAAAAAGTGACTGATGTTGTATAGGATGACACGTTTGAATCAAAAACCAACAATAGATAAATTTACCTCTCATGCATAGGCATTAATTGTGATTCTAACGATATAGCTTGAACACATGGATACCAAAATCGTTATAAGGCCATTTCAGAAGACTATTTTGAAGACGCACGTACTGAGTCAGTGCTTTCGCAATGAAAAATTCAAAGTAAATATATTTTTTTGTTGTGTTCAATTATGAAACTAAGACAATTATATGACTCGATACTTGTTTAAAGGATATTTCTAACCTAAAGTAATGTTTCAGATTTTCTCACTGGCACGTAATTTAGGCAACATCTCCAGGTTTCTCTGCACTCCTCAAAATTCAAGGAAGACATTTTTGGTCGTGAAATTTACTTACTTAAACTTTGTCATTCATGGCCTCAACAACTAAATAGTAACTTAATTTCTAAAAATAAACTTCTAAAACATGAAATTTCTTTTCGTTTAGCTTACTTCCTAACTTCCTGACATTATCAAAGAAGAGCTACTACTATCTAAAAGCGCCTAAAAACTAACCTAACTACTACTACCTATTATGTGAAACTATAAACATTTTGGTCACGAACTTACAGGCTATAAATTACTTACCAAGTGATATCCTCAATTTAGACATAGAGTGGCAGTCAGTGTTCTTGTAAGTTACACACTCTTCACACTTCGGGTTTTCAAACTTGTGTCTTTTTGAATTGATAACCGTTTCCTTTTGATTGCTTTAAGACACATTTCAACGCGGTTGAAGGAAGCCTTGTTTGCTTAGTCTTCAGGCAGACAGAAGTATTCAAGACACAATACGATACAAATAACGACTGTTTAGTTTCAAGCTTTTAATTGAAATCCGAAAAGTTAGTGTGTGGTTTTACTCTGTTCAAATTGAAATTAAAATCTGTTCCTTAATTTCTATGTAGGGATTCTGTCTATTGTTTCTAAACATTTTGTTAAGCTGTCAATTGCTTCAAATTTGAGCAGACACTGGACTTCTACAGCTCTTAATGAGATGCTAAGGCCAATTGATCAGAAATCTACGACAAAACGTCCTTTTACCTACAGTTAAAGAAGACGGATTTTCATCTCAGCAGGACAAGAAATTCAATTAAGGATTTCCCCAAATTCGATGATCTTTTAGAAGCTTTGATAACGTTGTCTATACAATGATCCAGTTAGAGTTTATCTAATTACATTTTTACAAAGAAAGTTGAAGGGGGAAAATATGGCCTCAAAAGTCCTGAAATGTACCTCCTATGTATGCACTTACGGATTGTAAAATGAAATGATTTTTACGAAGGCATAGTCATGTCAATCTATCTAGGTTATGGCAGTCCACTGTTGGACGTACCCTTCCAAAATGACTGCCATTCCTGTCTGTTCTTGGCCAATCTACCCCAAGCAGTATGTCCCACATAGCCATCAAAATCATCTCTCCACTGTTTTCTCTCGCTTCGTTTTGACCTGTGTTGTATAGATTGTCATAACTAATGTAGTAACGAAGCTATCTTTTTCAATACCAAGTTACATATATTTTAAAATAATAGATATGAGGACTGTAAGGCAAGTGTTTCAGAGCGGATCACTTGCAATTTTGCTCAAAACTGACAGTTAAGTGATTTTATAGCAAATAATCCACAATATAGTGATATTTTATGGCACAAGGAGCCGAAACAATCAAAGACGTTCATCAAGACAATGCGAAGCGTGAATCAGGCAACGTCATGTTTTTTTTCTCATTAGAAAAACAGACGATCAAATTAAGTTCCAAAAATATTTAATCAGTGTTAAATTGAGGAATTTGATATCATAACTTTAAAGGGTTGTCACGAATGAATAACTATATTATCATGGGGACCTAAAAATGATAGTGTTAGTACCAGACATGAAAAATAGCGGTATTTTCATGAAAATGAAATCTTCTTTCATACTTCTCCACTTTATAAACCTTGTCAAAACTACTTCCTTCAACAATCCATCAAATCAAGGCCACATCCTTCATCAATTTATCCTCAAAGTGCCACTTCCTCTATCACTCCACATCGTCATTACCACTTCTTCCATCAAGCCATTCTTCCGAAATATCCACCATCCTAAGAGCAAATGTTCCTGAAGTAGAAATACATAAAGAATCTCTTGTTGGGAAAACAAATCAGGCCTATGCAGTAAAAGATGCGCTTCGATGGGCTATATTGGAGCCTATAAAAGAGCGTCATAACAAAAAAGATCAAATTCTTGTCAATTGCCAAGAAGGCTTACTATCCAAACAGATGACTCGGTTTCCGAATTTAGACAAGTTAGGTAGTGAAAGACAACCTAACATGGAAATGTCATTGGGAGATGTCAGGGCATTGACAACGATGAGAGACACGGTATGAAAAATAGATTGGTATGACCGTACAACATGACAATCCGTGGCTAACAGACAATAAACCAAAGGCAGAGAAAAAGACTTAGATTATAAAAGAGGAAGCTGTGGAAGAGTGTTGCAACTGTAGCAGATGTAGAAGCAATGTTTCACCAGGTAATGGTGCCGAAAGGTGATAATAATGCATTAAAATTCCGTTGATGGAACTCAGAGGATCTGAACAAATCTCCTGAGGTCTATCAGATGACTAGACACATTTTTGGTGCAACTCATTCCCCAAGGTGTGCTAAGTTTCCATTACATCAGGCAGCCGAGGACAACAAGGAGCACTTTACCTCTCAGAGTGTTCCTACAATTCAAGACGTTTTCTTGTAGATGATCTACTGACACATGTTAAGATAGAGGCCATAGAGCATATATCTGAGTTGTACAAGCTATTAAAATCAGCTGGCTTTAGATTTACTAAGCGGATGAACAATAGTAGAGATATTATAGCTATGGCACCACAGGAAGAGTGTGCTAAACCAGAACTGGATCATTACTTAGATGAGTTGCCAGCCGAAGGAGTTGAAACTTTTATCCGTTAATGTATATTGTCAGTGCGACTAAATTAACTATGCGAGAATTACGAAGAACATGGAGCGTAGACTTGGTCTGTAATTCTGCTAAAGTCTCAGAGTGCATAAGAGCTGATTTGCCATGGGGCTATCGCAAGTAAAAGAGAACAAACGACTGACGTGTGCTGAAACTGCTTAAATCTACTTGACAAGGAGAAAATCTTCTTAACTTTAGCAGTTCTTATTCTAGTGGTTTTAAAGTGGATTGAATGCAATAGAGAACGCTTCAAAACTGAATGCATTTGTAAAGAATATCAAGAACTCACTAATTCAGTGTTATAATGGTCGGAATAAATAGCTCATCTACAAACTTGAATTTTAAAAAGATAATCGTTTTGACCCGAGAACGGCGAAAGTAGTATTGTGCTCGCAATAGCTCTTACTGTTTAACATAATGACACAGGACGATTGTTAAATATAGTTTCCAAGTAATGATCCAATAGAACTCCTATCTACCGCATTGATAGCTATTAAAACATGCACCTAACAGAAAATCTCAAAATCTGCACAAAGTTTAGGAAGCAATTCGATACGAGCTTACATAGGACCAAAGCGAGACTGTAGTAGTTTCATTCCGTTTAATCCGAGCAACATGCATTCATTGTCATTTATATCCAGTCATGTTAGGTAGCCAAACTGCTCAGAATGAGGTTCTCCATCTTCCATAATCGGGATGCAACACAACAGGATAGTTTCCACTCTCTTCACCTCATGGTAATCTGATTACTACATTTTCATTTCAATTTGCAAGCCCGTCATGTCGTGCTTTGTCTTTCCACGTCAATGACAAGTCTACAAAGGCTTTCTTTACTCTGCCTTATCTCGTTTGCTGACCAATAATTCATGTTTATTCTAACGTGGTTTATATTTGTCTCCAATCTTATCATCTTAAATACTCCACCGTAATCATCTCCAAAACATTCCTCAATAAAACGTGCTCATACATTGCCCTATCAAACCAGACGTCGGTTCTTATATTCGTTCATATTTCTTGACAAAGAAGAGGCATTTGTCGTTCTCCATCAACTTGCACTCGTCTTTGGGTATTTGAGAGTAAACCAATCCCTCTGAACGCAAGAACAGCCTTGGCAAGGCCCTCGTAAGATGAATACTCATGAAAACCAATGCCTTCAATTAATCAATAATGGCAATTGCCACTATGTCTGTCCACATAAGGTCGAACAATCGACATTCTGTTACGTCATTCACTCTCCAAATGTTTGGATTATCTGAATAGCAAACAACTATTTACAAACAACGACTTTTCGAATAGCAACAACTAATCAAATATAACTGATGGAATAGCAATGACTGACGGAATAGCAATGACTGATGGAATTGCAATAACTGATGGAATAGCAATGACTGATGGAATAGCAATGACTGAAGAATAGCAACGACTGATGGAATTGCAATAACTGATGGAATAGCAATGACTGAAGAATAGCAATGACTGATGGAATAGCAATGACTGATGGAATAGCAATGACTGATGAAATAGCAATGACTGATGGAATAGCAATTGTCAGCCCCTTAACTGAGTTATTGTTTTTTCATAGGTCACGTACCTGATACCTGCGAGTAATTGTAGAACGTGTGATTTCCGGTCAAACTTAGTTATGTGTT
>JANTCA010004534.1:0-10175 GCA_024741275.1 Chironex yamaguchii
TGTTTCCTTTCTTGTTTATGATTGGCTAGTTTTGCTACATGTTTCGTATAAATAGGTTGCCATATACATATACTTTCATTTCTGATGTTTCATACTCTGAAGAGTGTCAGACGAAAAAAAGCTTTTAATTATGATTTTAGCCCAAGGTCGCAAATTTTCAAGGCGATTTTCAAGTTTTGTACCACAAAAAGATTGTTCAAATCACAGAAAGTAAGAGCTATGTCTCTCGATTGCTTAATATCTTAATTTACTTTACATACTTTTCAATATCGTACTAGTGAAGTACCAGAAAATCATGAGCGTGTAACGAATAAAGGTTGGCAAAGAAGCACTGAAAGCACTCGAGTTATTTGATTACACTTATAGTTAGTAAGGGCAACCCTAAGTGCAATTAATGTGAGTTGTTGAAATGCTTAATGTTAAGTTTACTTCTATTTTCTTATCTGCCAAACTACATGAATGCATGAGATCTACCTATTGTTTTCAGTCTACTGATTTGTCAAGTCCACAGATGGTCAACTACTTTTACTTGTGAATCACGTAACACGTGACTTTGGACTGTAACACGTGGTTCATATGCTAGGTGGAAAGAGTTTACCTGTCCCATTCAACATTCAAGGCATACATTTATTACTTCCTCTAAGAAAGAAGGAAAAGAATGGAGCGTAAAACTAGTAAGTATACAAACGAGCTGAAAATGAATTATCAGAAACGAAAATATAGATATATGGTAACCTTTCCATAGGAAACGTGGATAGAAATTAAAAGTTGTAATACGTATTCTTCATTATGTCGCATGACTAAGGCCCTTTAGGTCAAATTTTCGAGGATGAATCTTTATCTTCATCAAAAGGGCGTTAAAGGGAACAAATATTTTTTCTACTTTATTCCTACATACTAGTCCCACAATTTTGTGGATAGAAATTAGCAAATTATACTCAAGAAAGATATAAAACAAAGACCAAGTGAAAGCCAAAGTATTGTTGAAAAAATTCAAGTGAAAAAAAAACTTCTTTAGATCCCTATTTTAATATTTTAATATAAACAGACTCCAATACACATGAATGGAAGAACGATCTAATTATGCGAATTATGCGAAAATGTTCTCCCTTATAAATTTTGCCGCATTAGAAATTTTCTACTAAATGTTGCCTTATGGCAGTATCGCATGTTTTGGGAGTTATTTTAGCTTTGCAAGCTTGAGACGCCTGTTCTCTAGGGGGAATTGATGCTTGGTGTACACTGGCTGGAACATTCTGTTTTCTCAAACACCTGATCTTTGAGAAGTGCGACCTGAATACCGCGTTTCGCAATGACGTGGAAATTCATATGTTACTAAGCTTGTTTGTGTTAGTATATAATCCTTATGAATGGATGGCGAGATCTTCCTAGCAGTGAAAACAATCCTGGGATTAAAAGCAGAGAAACATGAGAAAAGAGAACCAGGGCTTGGACAGAAAGAGGGGGTTTTTTTTACTCTGACTCTTGCAATATTGCTTTGCCTGCTCGTTTTCTCTTTGTCTTTTGTTTCTTGTTTATATTTTACTAGTTTCAACCCATGTTTTTTATAAGAATTAATTGTACATTCCGTTTCACATCCATCAACTTTGGCATATTTGAGAGAAATATTTATTGCTTTCGGTTAAGGACCTATCGCAACAGTTCCTAATAGAATGCTTAGTCTGCAAGCTGAACCTTTTGGTATTTCGAACAAACTGAATTCGACTCATTTCCAACTATTCGTAAAACTGGAACTGAGGAAACAATGTACTGGGAAACCCAAAACAAGAGTGACTTAGCAAGTTGCGAAAAAATTATCACTGAATCACTTTCGCTAGGGGCAGGAGCGGTAATACGCCAACAATGCCAACATTGAAATTCTGAGCAGTTATACTAGGTAACGTACAATTTGCAATACTACATCTTTCCCAGAAAAGTGCAAAAGTTATGAAAACTTCATTATGCACAAACCATTGATACTTATAAGGTTCGGAATACATGGATGACCTGAATGCTGAATATTGTTTAATTGGATTTACTTGTTTACTAATACTTTTCCATTACTAATTAATTGGTTGTAAATGAAGCTACGCAACTGAGATAAATACAACGTAAAGAAAATGACTGAAGCTTGTACCTTCATATAGCCATTTTTCTGAGAAGACTCCATTTTAAATATTCTAGTTCTTAGTCATTGAGATCTTGCATTTTTCGACCTTCAGAAAAAATCCTGAAGCTGCAGCCTCCAAGCATGCTAAACTGGATCTAATTACTTGACAAAGCAGGAAAGATGCATTTATCACGATAAATGGGCAAAACACTTAGGTATGTATAAAGAGTCAAAAAGGTTAGCAGGTTTTTAAAGCCCATCAGATAAGACCCATAATACGCTTGGTAAAACGTTCCAAAAACTTTTAGTACTTAGCAATTTTTTGCACAGCAATGTTTTTGTCTGTTAAATCTTTCATCGGGAGGATTTGTTATGTGTTTCGGGAACTTTCTGTTAAACGTAATCCCCGTCAAGCTCAGTCTAAATTATAGCCAAAACCCGGTTATTTGTTCTTCTTACTTGTCCATGATTGCAAAGTCAACTGTTTATGTTGTGCAAACAAGTGCTTCATTGTAAACAAAAGAACATGCATTCGGTAAATAATTACCCAAAAAATGCTTTATTAAAAATTTATCGAGTCAAAGAGTGAATTCACCTCATGCAGGGACAATGATTGAAAGTCAAAAAAATACCTTCTCCCAGAAGATACTGCGTTGAGTGTGAAGACGTCACGTTTATCTCGAAACAGTCATGAAAGAACTAGTTTGGTGGATATTTTGCTCTCAGGTATATAGTTGTTTATCTATCTATCTATCTATCTATCTATCTATCTATCTATCTATCTATCTTCCTTTCTTTCTTTCTTTCTTTCTTTATTTCTATCTATCTATCTATCTATCTATTTATCTATCTATCTATCTATCTATCTATCTATAAAGTTTATTCACAGCAGTGATAGGTAGACTGACAATCTTCATAACATCAAAACAACTACTTTAGAATGCTTGTCATTTAGTACGCTCCTAGGTAACAGCCAGATCAACTCAAGATCGCTCCAACAAAAGTTAGTCTTTGTAAGAGGTAAGCTGAGCATCTAAGAATTTGAACAAATTTGTTCTTTCTGATTTTAAATAAAATGAGAATTCTGTCCATGGCTCTTTCACTGGGATACGTACAATTGCTAGTCATGATGTTTGGAGCATTTGATTATCAAGTGAAACATAGGCTCCCTATTAAACACAAACGTATAAAATATGTGAACTATCTCGGTAAGATCATGCCATTTAAACAAAGTGTACTTGCCAAATTTGATAGATGCAGCCATGGAATATATCTTGAAAAATTCTTACAAGTCCTGCATTTTGTTAAACTGTGTTTGGGTGCTCTTGTTTAACTAGTTCTTACACTTCTACGATCATTTGAAGTACCTTTTGCATGTCCAAACGTTGATTTGACTTTCCGTTCTAGTCAATTGATGATCGGGACGCATAACATTAATTCATATTACTTTTCTGTTACACAATATTAAAGAATTGTGTTTGACACTTGTCAGAGGAGTAGCATGGTTAATGTGTCATTTACTGTGTTTGATTATAGAATTTACACAATTAATGTAGAACTGTAGTCATCAATGTTAGCTTGAACTCAGATTTTCTTCTCATAGTGCAAATATGCTATCAGTCAGTTTATTTCCAGAAACCCGTCTTCCAAAATACTTCTGTTTATGTTTTTAAACAGTGTCAGATTTTAAGTTCGTTACAATTTGTGGAAATTCGTTCAAGAATAGTATATATGCCAATCTTTCTTATAAACGTTAAGTAAATTTTATGTCCTCTATAGATGACTTAAATGGAATCTTGAATCCCCAAATTTCTTCTACCTTAACAGTTTGTAATGATTCTACAGTTTCTAATTCTTTGACTGTCCTCAATAATCGCTCCAAAAATAATTTCTAAATCCTGAAATTATTTCAGGAGCATTTCAAGGATACGTAATTAGAACCTTTGGCATGTTTTACAAGAACATAGTTCCGAAAACCTTTTCTGAATCTTTCTGAAACTAATTGATTTCACTAGTAATACCTTACCTCATAGGATTAACACTAAGTTATGATGGAAATGCTTTTGTGTTTGATTTAAACATCTCGTTTCTCAGCAACTTTTAAAATGAATTTTAGATTGCAATCTCCGTTGGGTTTGACTCGGCATCATCAAAAGGTATGTACATTTTCTTCCCACATGTTTCTGCACGTTTGACATTCTATAGCTGGTTCTGTGTTCTGACTTACGCTTTTTGAGTGTCATTACAGATATGTACTGGATGAAAACATCTAGTATGGGAAAAGCATTGAAATTAGATCCTGCATAAACGAAACAGACAGAGCTTTGCGGTTATCGCTTTGTGTAGTTTTTTTCCTTTTGTGTTGTAACTTGGTCGATAGCAGATAAAAATTTCAAATTTTGATGTTTATCACTTGCATCTCTTGCAACTCATTGTCATTTACAATCTGATTAAAAGAGATTTTTTTTACCTTTTCTCTTAATTCTACTGCTCCTGATGCCTGGATTCGCCCATAAAATAAACAGATGCAAAAGTATTTATCATATACAAAAATAACTACATTATGAACACCACATGCCTACTATCTGCAATGATTTTTTCTACTACTAGTACATCACGTATGCTTTTTCATCATGATACCAAATTACATGGTGCCTGATCACCAGTGACGGAGCCACTGGGGAAATTAGTGTGCTGGTCCTGTTTTCCAAAAGATAGTTATTGATATTCAAAATTTCTAACTTTAACAGCTTTTATTAAGTTACAGTCATTACAATGGTCTCGACGTTTTTACAGTAAAAAATATACTCTGGTAGAATGGAGATTGCTTCCTAATAGTGGAAAATAGCATTCCCAGAGAGAAAAATGGTTTGGTCTAAAGCATTCTTCTTCGACTCCCTCAGTTTTTGGCGTCCACTTTCAGGTGGCTGGGGTGGCTACTGCTAATCTCCATAATATATCCTTATATAATGGCCTTGTCAAAATGTAACCTGATGCGGTGGGTGAAATGGCTTCTTGGGGTGTTTGAGTAATAACTGAAACTCTCAAACATTACGTCAGTTCTATCGAGACAAGTGTCTAGAGTTTTTAGTGTCTGAGTATTTGTCGACTTAGTTGAAGCAGTCGATAAAGTTTACAATGGATTGAGTAGAGAAATGTTTCTGAATTGTGTTTCCAGAAGATTCTCTAGTTTTTTCTTAGGGTTCAGGAAATAACTCAATTTTCTCACTCATGATCGTTTTTCCATTGTCTGGCGAAGGAGATAAAGGATCAAATTAGTTTTATCAAAAATGTCTCTATCTCCTTCACTGCAATCTTGTGATAGAATTGTGATTGTCACTTTGGGGCTTTAATTACCATTCTAGAACATCCGTGTTTACCTTAAATTGGCGTTAATGTCCTCTTGTCAAGTGGCGAATCAAGCGGGCTGATTGTGCTGAAGCCAGGGGTCTACAATATTTAGGGAGCAAGGTATTGTCCGTGATTGCTGATGAATCAACTTTGCGTAAAATTCACACACCATATTTCATGAATGTAGAACATCTGAGAGTGATTATTTGCTATACTCCACAATCAGGGTCAGTTGAATAATTTGTAAAGTTCATACCAATATTTTCCCAACGCAGTATCAAAATTGCGAAAGTTATTCTCAATTCTTGGAACAAAATGCCTAAAACGTTTATGTTTGCACACACATTGACGCAACAATGCAACAGATATGAGTGGTAAGTATAATTCTGTTCACGTTATCCTTCGTGAGAAGTGCGTTGTTGCTCATTATGCACCTGCATTGCGTATTTCTTCGATTTGCTGAGAAATGTGCGAGAAAAGAAGTGCAGAAATCAGTTCTGCTGAAACCGGATTTCCGATCTTCTGCAAGTCCTTCATGCAGGTACATCGGAAAAACATGAGTATCTTACATAGCCTTGTCTAACAAAGAAATGGTTGGCCTGGTATGTTACTGTAAGAGCTGTCAACAAAGGGTATCATGAAAATATTTTTGCACCAAAAGAATTGGCAACTAAACAAAATCAGCCAAAAAGCACCAGACTTGAAGATGGAGGATTTATAAAGAAACTCAAAGAAGTGGAAACCTATTTACTTGAATTATGAGAGACCATTCTAAAAAAAGTTCAAAAAATGTGTGTGTCCCTTCAAGAACGCAAACTCCCTTTGAATTTGGCAGCTCAATATTTAAAACCCCTCCTTGGATTTGTCAAAACCATTGCCCTGAATTTGACCGATATGGAAAAGTGTAATGCTCAAATCTGCAATCAATAAGTGCAAAACATCATTTAAACGACCACAAAAGAGGAAACAATTTAACCTAAAATAAATAAGTGATATTAATGTTACTAATTGCAAGAAAATGTTTAACTATTTCATGTCCAATTCTCAAGTATTGCCGATAACATTTAAGGTAGCAGGAAAAAAAAAGTACTTTTCAGGTATATTTAATTGCTCAAACCTTTTAGTTTTGACAAGTAAGAATTAAGTTCATTAATTATCAGTCAGTTGAATTATACTAAAGCGTATGGCTTCATCGCTTTTATTGCAGGGATTTATGAAGCTCATACAACATATAATAATTAAGCTTCTAGCATTTAGGTCAGGCATACCCACAGTCCAGCCTCCGGGCCAAGTCCAGCCTGTGTCCAAATTTCCACTGGCTTAAAGGGTCCTGCTACAAAAACAATAATAAGTGGACCATAGGCACAGTTTGCCACGGTAAACAAACACAACAAAACAATAATTTTATATTTCACCACAGGGCGGCTGTACACCTGTGGCCTTGTCTCGTAACATGAAACCAGTGTAAACTTTTACCACTGTGAAATGTTTTTAGATCATTTCCAAAATGGCAACTTTTTACATTACTGCAGGTACATTTTTCCTAGTCTTTCAAGGCAAATATATCTTAAAGTCGTGCCCACAGTTTTGTCAATTTTCTGTCATTGAACTTGACCATACTTTGTGTCAAAATGGGCTGGGATGCAATTTGTTTAAACAAAATCAATAATGATATGTTAAGAAGTTGAGTCAACTTGTACAAAATAGTTGATTTCCTTTTTAATTTATTAATATTTTAACCATTAACTTTCCTGGTAATGCAATCAACAATTGGTTCTTATTTGCTATATCAACCTAGCTGCTGATAGCACTGCGATATAGTTACATACTGTACATAGAGTTACATGATAATTGTTATGGGATTGTCAGACGGAATGGTCGACCTCCATACATTATCGTCTTAGCAAGTCTGGCCCCCTTTGCAAAACGTTTGGACACCCCTGATTCAGATTGATATATCTTATTAAGGTCATACATTTATATAAAAAGTTACAATCTAAGAGATTAAAATCCATTCTTCCAGACAGTTTTAAGTAGTAACTTAAAACTATTTTGCCTAGTAACTGGGCGTCAGTTAGAAAACAATGTGTCTTTTCATTTGCAATTTTAAAGTTTTGTACCACAAAGACCAATAGAATAAGAGCCATAAAAAAGAATTGCTAAGGCAAGACATAGTACCTGCGTAATCATCGTGATTACTAGCATAGATATGACAGATGAATAAAGACGTAATAGTTACTTTAAAATAACATGGAGATAAAATGAATGCTAACTTAAATAAACAAGACTATTTGAGAATTTGTTTACTCGCTGCGTTAAAGCCATTAGTGAATGACCAAAGTTTTAAATGATAAACATCCTTTCAATGCTTTCATATATACCAGCACATTAAGCTGGCACGTTAATCTAAATTTACCAATCAGATCGGGTAAAGCTAACTTCTGAGTTAATTGGCATCAGTTTAAATCTAACCATTTAAGAAGTCGGTTTTGTTCTACTTTCTAGATTAAACTGAATGTCAGCCATTCTTAACTTTAATAACCCTCGTTAACCTGGGTGTTGTTAACGACTTTTAAATTGTTAAAGGCAAAGGAGCCCAATTGCACTAGAGCAAAAGCACCATAAAACTAATTTGCTGTATCTTGAAAGGCTGTGAATGTTTGTCAGACAGTTGTTTATTCAGTACAGTGCAAACACCGTAATGTAAACATGTCTTAGATTTTGACTAAACCATCATAGATGCTGTTGTAGAGACAGGAAGCAGCATTTGCACGAAAAAGTAGGGGTAAGCAGTATGAGAGAGGAACGCTTGCCATCTCAATTGTAATTATTCAGTTAGAATGCTTGTGTTGACAAATAGACATTCCTGCATGCTCCATCCAAATCTAAAAAAAATATGGTCTTGCTTAATTCTAAATAGTTGGAAATAGTGACGACATAAGGTGTAATACGATTTAATACATATCATTTGTAAGACTTTGATTCCAAAATACTTTTTCCTTTATCACGTACTTGCAATAATCCCATTCTTTTCTTTCTATGTAAATATGACTGTAAATTTTATAATTATCAGATCAAATAGATCAATTCAAAGATTCAACATTGATTCAAGTGATCTCAGAGTTGCTGAGTAGAGAGCCTGCTCACCTTATATCAAAGTTTTCTTACTAGTTCTCCTGAACTAAAAATGTACTTTATTTTACAATAGATTTGTTGGTCTTTGCACCAGCCTGTGACGAATCCAAAATAATATAGCTTCATACTGAAAAGTGACAGGTAGATGACTTGCTGTAGATCTTATCCATGACTTAAAGCAGCTCAAAACGAGTCCCAATTTATAATGAAGTTTGTGAAACTCGACAAAGTCTGTCTGGTTATCCAGTTTGAAAAATTTTTTCACGTTTCTAGTGCGAACAGACAAGGGGAAATTGCTACAAAAGAACAGTGCAAACCGAGAATTCTACATGTCTTTGGAAAGCAGAAGTGACATGACGATTGCAATCATGGAGCTTTGAACCCAAATTTCAAAACCTTTTTTCTTGATGCTGCTGACTCTGAAATCAAATGGAAATAGAGAAAAGTTTATAGAATATTAGAGCGTTTCCACTTAAAACGTGTCGCTTTTCGTAAAAATGCTTTTGATATTCTGCTCTCCTTTAGACTTTCTCTATATGAATACTTTAAAACAATATTTTGCTTTATTAAAAAGCAGGGTATTCATTGCGATGCTCAAACAATTTTAATTGGATATCTAACAGGATATCTAATCATAGTTCTCGGCCTTTAAAGTAATAAACTTTCCTTACACAACGTACAGGCAATAGAGAAAAGAATAAGCTTGCTGTACTTTACGATCTAGCAATTATGAAAATAAAATTTACTCTAATGCGTAACTAAATTCTTTTCTTTCTGTAGTCCAAGTTTTAGTGACTAAAAGAAAACTGTATTCAATGTTTGGCAGGATTTTTCATTAAAAGTAACAGAATAATAAATAATTTGTAGTATTACAATCAGGCCTTGTTGTCAGTCATCATCAGTTTATTGCTGTTTCAACACATAAGGGAAATAAAATAATTATCCCCCAAAATCCTAACGCTTACAAATTTTACTCTGATTGAGGCTTTCTCTCGATTTTTCTTAGTTCAAAAGGTTCCGGAGATTCTCAGGATTCCAATGGTTGTGTCAACAGCCGAGTTACAAAATAAGTTTTTCAAAGACAGGATATATACATTGGTAAAAGCAGACAGCCCGGAAACGTGCTTCCAACATTGTCAGACTTCGAAAAACTGCCAGTCATTTAACTACAGAAAAAGTCAAACCGATGGAGTGTATAATTGTTGGCTTAATGCCTCTTCAAGAAAACATCACCCTCTCTGGCTAGTCAGCATGAATGGATTCACGCACTATGAAGTTAGCTGAGATTGCCAAGGCCTGAACAGCTACGCTTAAATTGAAGCTTCGTGGTAATGATAGTCTTTAAATCATTGCAAATGTAGTGTATACCAAGACAAAGCAGGCTTACCAAAACAAATAATTGCTCGCTGTGTTAACTGTCAGATTCATCTAGAGTATTCACCTACAAACATGCAATCAATGATGTATTAACTCTTCTAACATAAAATAACATAACGTAACATAACATAACATAACATAACGTAACATAACATAACATAACATATAACGTAACATAACATAACATAACTTAACGTAACAT
>JANTCA010004536.1:0-10175 GCA_024741275.1 Chironex yamaguchii
TGCCTTGTGCGGCTGTAACTTACATTTTTTGGTGTTAAAGTAGAATCTCTTGACTACCGTTGTAATCAACTGATATACCACAAAAAGATTGTTCAAAGAGATGATAGTTTTACTTGGACAAAACTTTGGATAGAAAGCTTTATTGTATTATCAGGAATCTTGCAATTTTTCAAAGACAATCTAAGTTGTATACTCAATGTATTATTAAATGTCAATCAAATGTTCCTTAATAGGACTGTGTTGTTCCATACATAAATTGTAAATTGATCATTAAATCAGTCAAATAGCAGAATACTTTTATCAGTAATGAAGTGAATTGAACAATAACTTCTATACACAAATTGGGGTGAAAAGCTTTTAAAGACATTGCTAGTTACCAATGATAAAAGTTGAATCACCTGGTTGTTAAGGCTAAACTCGTGATTCAGTTTAAGCAGATACAGTATTTTGAATTATGGTTGACAATAGAGGGTGCTCCCATCAAAATTGGGCACCCACAAAATTGAAAGCTGATTGCTACTTTCCATTTGTGGGTGCTCAAGTTCTGTCACTGATAGGTTAAAGTCAGTTATAAAATGATTAAAACTCAGACTGGGGGATGCTGGAATGTTTTCCAATACTTAGAAATATGCAATTTGGTCTGTAGTTTAACCAGATGTGGATGACTAGAAGTGGCATTGGAGATTCAGTGGCTGTGATTTGTAATGAATTTATCATGCAATTAAACATGGAATCTTAACATTTATTTGCACTAGAAAATGTCTCGTCAAAAGGTGTTATATTTATGTCCCTATCTCGTGATTTTAGGTTGACAGCAGAGCAGAGTCAATAGAAAAGAAAATTAACTTGCTTGACAATGAGCTCAGAAAATACCGCGAACAAATGAAAAAAATGAGGGAAGGTCCTTCAAAGGTTAGTATAGCAAATTCCCAGTAGTCTTGTAAAGTTTTATGTTATATTTTATGATTTATCATTTTTATATAGTATTGATTTTGTTGTTTATACTCAAAGTTTATTGGCAAAATTTTATATTTTATATGTATAGTCTGAAGAATGGTAACTGCTTTGTGACTCTGCTCTAACAATGTATACTATTTTTACACATAGAATATGGTGAAGCAAAAAGCATTACGAGTTTTAAAGCAAAAGAAAACGTAAGGTTTCATGGATTAATTATATCTTGCCTTTTCATTACTTGCTGTTTGTATTGTTACATATATATTTACCTACATAAATATTAGTAAAAAGTCTGGCATTGGTAATGGCTCCATTGAAACTATTCTGCTTCCAATGCGCATGTTGTATGCAAGGTCATTAAACATAATTTGCTGTTGCAATGATCATGAAAATTTGAATGAAAAAGTAATACTTTGACTTTCAAAGCAGATGTCACAATGAGATAAACTGAAGGATAATGAAAGTGGAGCAAAAGAAGCTGGACATCGTAACTGTTAATGCTCTCCCAGCAATGTTGAAATTTAATATTCATAGGACCTTTGCAATTCATCGTCAGTTTTTTATTTGAACAATGTCTTTGTTTCTGCTCCAACAAACATTTTGTTGCTACTGAGAAGATATGCATTTTACTTTATTTACTTGTTGAGTACTTAACCAAATAAAGCTAAAATTGATTACAGGTTTTCATCTCCCCTTTTAATCTCCATTTGTTCAGACCACAAAGTTTTTAGTAGTATGAAAACGTCTCAGCTACTCAAACCAGGTACTGCAAAGCTTTTAGTCAGTGCTTGTCACAAAGGGAGTGTAAATTTATACTTTAAATTATGTATTTAGAGAATTTTGGTATTCCCATGGTTAGTGTTTTTGTAGTTTAAGTTCACAATAAATTGCACAGGAAGATGAGCAGCATATCACTATGACATCTTCGCATTTAAATCTTTGCACCACGTATACATGTCGATATGTATATACTTACATTTGTAAAGAGAGAATGGAAAGAAATGGAGAAGTAGAATGTTATTGGTGATGATGGTTGTGATTTTGTAACTGGTGACGAGTTATAAAGTCTGGTTTTGACTTGGCCATAAGAGTTAAGTGACTAAAATACTTAATGATCATTAGGATAAAAAATCTTTTCATCCATGTGATTCTTAAGGCCAGATGTAACTTTGTTCCTGGAAGAGGTGATGGAATTTCTGTCTAACCAACACCAAAAAAGACTGAAAAACCTAGAGTCATTAGAAATCCACCCTCATTTGTGTTCCAAAATGGACCTAATTTATGAAGAAAGACTGTTCCTTACTGTTGAGAAGTCTTGTATGACAAATTATGCAAAGATTATAAAGACAAACTTGTGAAGCAAAATGCATGGAAAAAGGTAGGTATGGTATGGAACTTTGTGACTGAATGTAACATGTTATTCAGAAACCAAGGTTAACATTTGTTGTGAAAAGTATTGGACCCAAAACTGTGTATTAGATGCTAACCCAGAGCAATAGTCAA
Source organism: Chironex yamaguchii (assembly GCA_024741275.1). NCBI lineage: Eukaryota > Metazoa > Cnidaria > Cubozoa > Chirodropida > Chirodropidae > Chironex > Chironex yamaguchii. Next base: position 2,461 of record JANTCA010004536.1, read on the forward strand.
TAGATAAAAGGACGTTTTATATGTTAACTATGCCCAGAGTTGGTATTAAGCTGCTGTGTTATCCTTATCTTTAGATGAACTAGGTTGATATTTGTGCCAAGTGTGTCAGATCATAAAAAATCTTATGATTGGCATGTCCCATCTTCAGTGCTTTAATAAGGTGACAGTAATCCTATATAACCAATAAAGATCAGCTTTCTTATGATCAATGTGGTTCTTATGGTTAAGTAAAAACCAGGCTTAAGACGAGAAGGAGCTTATGTATGTTGACTGCTGCTATGTTGATATATTACACAATTAATTCTTTTCTTAGATATGAAAATCAACTAGACAACTTGAGACAACAGTCTTTTAATATGGAGCAAACAAACTTTGCTACACAAACATTGAAAGATACAAAAACCACAGTAAGAAATTGTTATATTCACAAATGTTGTCAAAATCACGTTTCCTTCCTTCACAACTCAGCAAGTTCTTTCTTGAGTTCTTCCTCAATTTACTCCAATGCAATGCATGATTTCTTTTGTTGATTATTTATAGTATATGTATATGTGGATATAGGTATACATGGATGTAGAGATAAATATTTGTTGAAGTAAGGAGATACGTGGATTTGGATATATGTACAGTCGGCAATCCTTTTAATGTAACTATTGTGTTAATGCTACTCTCTTGAGTAATATATATTATTTGCTGAGATAACTTTAGAATATCTGGCACTGGCCAAGGCAAAAGCCGAAACACAATAAAAAATTGATGAATTTGTCCCTTTGCCATTGCGGCTTTCATCTCGTAATACCGAGGACTTTTGAAGTCCTTCACCAAACCTTTGTGCCGTGATGGCACGGAGGTTTGAGTGTTCGCTTTTGAGTCCAATGGCTGCAATTTCCAGCCCAGTCGGCTCCCCGTTAGTCCAGCTATTATGATAATGTTCCACTCATGATTAGATATTCAATATATATTATATGCAATTCAATATATATTAGATGCATTGATGTGTCTGCTGAGATAACTTGTAGAATTGAAGGACAGTGATGTACAACGAGAATAACTAAAGCTATTAAAATCAAAGAATGAGAAAGATCCCAAAACAAGTGTGTCATTTGTAACTAGAAAATAGAGTAATGTGATTTTCAAGATGGATAAGCCTTGCTTGCGCAAAATGAATACAGTCACCCGGGTATGTTATGAGACCAGACTGTTTAACTGTAAAAGACCACTTTCACATTCTGTTTAGAAGAGATTTTTTTTTCATAACGAAGCTAACGATGATTTGTGTCCGGAAAAACGTGTATGGTGTAATCTCATTCAATGATTTGATGGGTTAGATGGATTTCGTGTGATTGCTGTTACTTGCTTATGTCAGGAATATTTAAAGAAGGGGACTTCAAGCGAAATCCTAGTCGTTGGAAGTTAGTCACTGATGCAGTCCCCACTCTTAAAGTCTATCGTTCTACGACTCAGGGTACTGGCACAAAGTACCCAAAGATTGTAGTGCCTTCCAGTTGCCTTCAATAACGCTTTCGATTGGAGTCTTCCAATGCAAATAAGACATCTCCTACACGGTTGCAGTTTCGAAACCTGCCTAAACCAGAACCAGCTGCGCAAGTGCACGCAGCACTGGAAACATTGCCAGAAGGGTCAGGAATGATGATAACTTTTCATAAAATGTTTTTCATTGACACTTGGTTGCGCACATTAATGAAGGTGCAATCGCCATCCTTTGCAACGAAAAACGTTCGAAGGAAGCCTTCATGAAGAAGCTGAAATGACTTCAGTGTATGTAAAACCAAATACTCATATGGTTGGATGGACGTAGGTGACGGTTTATCGCGTAAATTCGATACCCAAGGCAAATGACCACACATGGAAGTGTGTAATTCGTTGTAGATGCACAAAGTGTTAGTCACATCCACCCTACGTTTGCTAGCTTCATTGGTCGATGCACTCTTTGAACAGAAAATTGCGTAGGTACAAACGATGAGATCGGCTTTGCTACCAGAAAACTTTTCTTTATAATAAACTAAAATCTTCTTAAGATCTTCGATTGTCATCGACCCTAAATCTTACAAGCAATTAACAGATTTTTCCTCAGGAACTAACGAGTTGAACTGTTTCATAGCGCAAAGAGAACGGATGTACTTCGAAGACGTAAAGAGTCAACCCAATTGCGAATCAGTGCTGACATTGATTGATTGACGTTCATTATTGATTATTAATTGTTATTAATAATCATTGTTAGCCTCGTTTTCCAGCAAGTGCCTCTTTCTTGCGTTCGAATGTGAAAGGGGTTTATTGTAATTGATCATTTGGTTTCCTGTGTCCTCTGTGATTTATTTTGCCATTCATTTCTTTTCAGTTGTTTTACAAAGCTTAGGAGGTCCATAGGATTCAAGAGTATTGATCTTTTACAACGAAAGTTTAAATTTCTTGACCAGCACAGGTTACCGATTTTATAAGATGAGAACAAAGTGCCTAATATCAATAGATGTTATATGTCCATCCACATTGTACAATGATTTTGACATTTCTGTCTTATTCCAGGTGGATGCCATGAAAATGGGGGCAAAGGAAATGAAGAAAGAGTTTAAAAAGGTCAACATTGATGAAATTGAAGTAAGTGTTTACTTGTCCATCTTCTGAATTATGGTTGAGTCATATGATCAGTTATACTATTTGCTAGAAAGGAAGTAGATTATGTTGTTAATTATTTTCTGTGTTCTCAACTGTCATATGTTTTAGAGGATTTAGCTGCATTCTTGTTAAGTCCATGTTTGCATTGCAACTATAAATTTTTCTGACTGATTCATGAAGTGAGTTCTCTTAATCCTTTATGAATATGGAAGTGTGGACATTTGAGCAACATGAACTTGCTACTTGAAGTCGTCTTTATTTAGATCATTGACTTCCTTGGGTCATGTTCGAGTTTAACTTAAAAACTTTGTTGATTTTTACTGGTCTGCCCTTCTTTAGGATTTACAAGATGACATGGAAGATTTAATGGAACAAGCAAATGAGGTACAAGAAGCTCTAGGACGCCAGTATGGCATGCCAGAAGTAGATGACAGTGAACTTGAAGCAGGTAACACAGATGCAAATATGCACATGTGATTTATTGACATCAACCTAACTTGGCTTTGTACAGGTCTGAAATGACACTAGATATACCATAAGCCTGCATTGATTATATTGTGGATTGGGTTCAATGTACAATTTACTATTAGAAAGAAAACTCAGTTTATTTCAACTTTATACTTACTTTGTCATTTCTTGATAAACAGCAGTTACAAAGCATCCATCATCCACTATGTAGTACTTGATAAGGTTTCAGGGTCTCTGGAGTGTGTAGATTTCTCTCTTGCCATAGAGCTGTATCTCAGTAGATAATCTCCACTTTCAACCTCGCTCCTGAAAAGGCAAATGCAGTATAATTTTTCTAGTGCTTTTCTGTGTGTACTTCTATTACTTTTTTGTTGACAATTTTCACATAATTGTTTTATTAGTTAGTGTTTCAAACCATAAGATGTGTCTCGTCACCAAGCAGTCACCGTCATTGATTTGTCTAAGCAGTATTGGTTTCTTTGATTATTTATTTTAGAACTGGATGCATTGGGAGATGAACTTGCACTTGATGAGGATTCTGCTTACCTTGATGAAGCATTGAATGCGCCAGCAGCACCAGATAATTTGCCAGATGATAAAAGTGCTCAGAGAACGAAGGTGAGAGGCTACTTCCAAATTATCTTAATATCCGGTACTACTTACGTGGATATTTGCTTGTAATTAGCATGCATAGTAGAAGTGCATTTGAAAATACGAATGTTGCTCAATTGTGTATAGTGCTGGTTCATTACTTTTCAAAAAGCTGTATGTACCTACAAGTGATTGAATGAAACCCTGATGATGGGAGTTATGGCGTGATTTGAACTGTATTCCTCAAAAAATCGCAGATGGACCCTTTTCCACCGCAAAAGGGAGACAAAGCTGCAGCCTTGTTATTTTTATTTCCTATATACTGCATATCAGACCAATATATTTCCTTTGTTTCAATTTACAAAATGCTTGCTAGCAAGAAACAGGTCCTACTGATGGGTTTCATGAAGTCACGGTTAAATATTTCTCAGAAAAAGCAAAGTAGTTGTATGTTAAGATGGCGCATAGTTAAAGTATATTTTGGCGGTATAAAAGTGTGATTTTGACAGAGGAACTAAGAAGGGTGTTGTTTTTTCATGACACGTCATCGCTGGACTTTGTAGTTGGCGTTTGTGAGAATGTCTGCCCTTATTGAGTTGCCTCTGTTGCAGTTTTGTCGCATTTTTTGAAGAACAGTTCAAGTGTGAGATGGATGCATAAGGAAAGCGAGTTTCATGTCATTAGTAACCGAGCCAGTGTCTTAATTAGCCGTTGATGTTTGAGAAAAGTGATCATATTGCGTTCTTAGAATGACCTAGACTGCGATTATAGCATGCCCTCAAACGTCTATCCTGCTAAGACAGAGCAGATGTTTAAAAATCCATTCCCTGTCAAACTGAGTCCATTTTGAAGTAGCGGTTATTTTACCTAGACACCCACTTAATTAAAAATGGTGCCAATGTTATTATTTAAGGAATCATGATATCATTGAAATGTTGAGTTTGTATGACCTTGATTTGCTGCCGCATGCGAGTAATTACACTAATGATAGCCCATCTTGACATCATTTTCGTACTTTATGTACGAAAATTTTCTAATTTGACTAACTTAATTGGACGCTGTGAGTATCTTTAACGAATACAGTTCAAATTTTGCCGACTTATGCATCCTCCACAAGCGGACATTAATCTGAAGCCCTGCTAAAAGTGTGATGGAGACTGCACTTTGAAGAAGTGTTGCATTGCATTGAATCGCATCGCATCGCGTAAAGTGCTCTTTTCTTTTGTTATTTCTTGTATTTATACACTTGGCATAAACCTTGGACAGTTACCCTCCACACAGTGATGTTCAACTTCCCGAGAAGCTGCCTAACTTTCTACCATTGTTGACAGTAATTGCCCTTATTTGGGGTTGATACTTTTTGTGAGCTATACAAAAGTCCGGATTTTCGTCACCGGTCTGCGTAATTGTGATTATTTTTACCTAGGACTGAAAAGGAGTACGTTATTATATTTAAGCTACTTTTTCAGCCACCTTAACCTTCTTTCTTTCTTATCGTGACTGTTTTCTTGATGGAGAACGTACGTCATTCATGGCTGAACTTTCCATGGTCCTCTTGTCGCAGGTGTTCTGTCATTTTGTGCAAAGTGGGATCCGTGACCTAGCTCAAGGAGTGTCTTTTAAACGTTTTATTTTATTTTTATTTTTAGGATGGAGTGAAAGTGGATGAATTTGGGTTGCCTGAACTTCCAAGTCAGACGACATAACGATTTCTCGTTGTGGTGGACTACCAGCTCGATTGTAACAACGTCACCGTATATCTAACGAAATAAAAGAATAGTGATCATTCCCAGCTGCTGATGTTTGTAATACGTTGCCAAAACATCAGAGGAAAAGCTAGTGGGGGTATTTCGAAGTAGACTGTCTCATACAAGCGACACGTTGGTCTTCCAGCCTTTGTTGCAATTAGTCTGTCAACCAACCTTTAGTACAATATATGAGGCAACCCTCGCTGATTTATTGTTTGTAATTTTGTGTCCAGGGACTCATTGCATCGTACTGTGTTATTTGTAAATAATCAATTATCAAGGGCTGGTATATTATTTTGCTGCTGTTTTTCCTCATGCAACGTGCCGCACATTTTTGATGACGCAGACACGCACTGTGTATCCTGTAAACTGACCTTTTTGTTAACATGATCAGGTAAATGGATAATTTATCTTGCACCAATTGATATTCACTGGGTTTACGGTATTGTTATTTCTTCTCGTATAATCAACAATAGGAATTACCGTAAGCAGTCGCTTGCTTTAACGAAGTAAAAGATGAGAATATGACTATACCACTCTTTTAGAAACAAGTGGAAAAAGGTAAACAAAGAATATATACACCATGCGATAGAATTCTCTCATTCACGTTATATGAGACCAATGTGTCTTGAATCATTTTGAAATTTATTGAATGATAGGATAACAGTTTTAGGCTGTTCTCATCTCATCATACCACACTCCACACTTGCACTTCAAGTTGTGGACACTATTCGGTCATGTACTCCAAGGTAATAGTCATGTTGCAAGTAAGCTCTTATCATTTCCAATTGGAATTCAATATTCTGTTTTACTTTTACGCAGTACAGTACGAAGAGTAATGCCTCTAAATCTTCAAGGTTTTGTTAATATCTTCCGTCTATGAAATACCCCTACTTTTCTAAGAAAGAGATTCTTTAGCGTCATTTTATACATTGGTTACTTCAGAGTTTTATTTGGGTCACATTGATGACTTTGTGTTATTGTTGTGACTTGTTACTAATGCGACTCTCTTCCCAATAAAATCAAATACATTGAACACTTCGGATATTGATATTACTCAGATTAAATCTGTACTTGACACACGCCACATTTATTTGAAAGATTGTTAGAAGTTCTAAACAGTGGTACTCTTGATATTTCATTTACGAGCAAGTCAAAGTTTGGTCCAAATTTACACAATGTGCAATGATTATTTGGTTATTTACCCAAAACATTTACACAATGTGCAGTGATTATGGGGAAAAATGAGGACATACAATTGACCTTGGTATTTACAGTGTGATTGATGCTCCAAATCTACCATTATTTAATTTGATCGTTTTCAAAATACGAAATCAGTGACCAAGAAATTTAATAACCAGGAAAAATCTCACTTTCACAGCACCTTAACGCCGTAAAATTTCCTTGTTAAGGCTATGATCAATCTTTGTGCTTGTAACCATTTAAATCTTTGGCATGAAATCGTAAGGCTTTCAAACTTCTTTAATATGTATATTTTCACTGGTGGCTAGTTGAATTATCTTCCTACCTCAAAAAACTTGTTATCGAGCGTAAGATGATTCCCATGCTACGTTTGGGCATTTTGATAGGACGTGAGCTCTTGCTGACAATGGGCTCCCATGACCTTACCTCGCTGATGGTACTTTATTGTGACGTAGAATTTCAACGTCGTGGTCTTATCCACTGCGACAGTTGCTTATTAATGCCACGATTAACCAACTTTGGAATGCACAACAGAGACGTACTTTACACGCTAATTTTTATCCCCATCGGACTTAATTCAATCGCCGTAAAGGGTTTTACAGAAGTCGTAAGAAACTGAATTTACTCTTACCTAAAACTAAATAATCTCATTGAAACGTTTTAAAAAGAAACTTTTTTAGTTGTGATCATTCGTCACAAGGATTTATGGTACACATTGTAATCGATTTGGATATGCCTTCCTGTAAGTGAGTGTCCAAATGTGTCAAAAATAAATTTGGAGTTTTAAAAAAATTTATTATTAATTATTATTATTATTACTATTATTATTATTATTTATTATTATTTTCTTTTCAACACTTTGTGTCTAGCTGTTCCTACTGCCGTTTTCTGTACTGTTAGGCTGGTCACAACAAATGAAAATGGGCTACCTGCATTTTCTTTTTTCAACACCCCAGTACTTTTCGCAAAATTCTTGCAGTTCCCAACAACGCATTCTTTTGTAGTACTCCTAAATTGCAGTGAATCCCAAGCTTTTCAACCCACTTCTCAAATCCTTTGGTCACAGACCCC
>JANTCA010004537.1:0-10173 GCA_024741275.1 Chironex yamaguchii
ATGGGAGAAGTATCTCTCGAAACGTAGCTCATAAAAAGCATACGACTCATGTCATGATAAAGCTCCTGTCTACGTAAATATTGTTATTTGGGCGTACAAAGGGTTCGCAAGGAGCGTCAATCAGATGAAAAAGGCGGGTCAAATAGTTTAAGGAAATTTTATATATTGTCTAAAGGGATTGAAAACTGTTTTAGACAATAGTGATCGCGTTATTTAATGTGAATAGCAATAATATTTCAAAGTCTTTTCCGAGTTGCACATGCGCTGTTCCTCTTTTGCAATTTGTAATTGGAGCCACGTGGTTAATATGATGTTCTGTGTTGCTTTGGTGTGACTCCTTTTGTGATAAATCACGTTTATTAGTTCACGTATAGTTGCTGCTTTTTTGGTTCTTATGTTATGCCTTGTTAAACCGTACTGTCTTTATACACCTAAGCATCGGACCAAGGTTTCCTGACAGTAAACCTTATATGTTCAACAACTGAAAAGTAATTATATTAGATTTAATTCGTTCACTACTGATAATCCACTCGTATAATTGGTTCCGTGCCTATTGGCGAAGACGCTTACAAGTGGCCGCCCTTGAATACTTGCTAAGTACCTATTTAGAGCCATCTGTGTAAGCTCCAGATTGGAGTAAACATTTTGGTATTTTGCAAAGAAGGAAAACAAGAGAGTGATCACAATAGCTCAGGTACCAGGTGTTACTGTTTGTTGACAACGTTTTGTTTTTATATTGCTGATATTTTAAGGCCCGTGACCAGCATAATTTTGTCAGGGGGAGGGCACAGTAGCAAGTATCAACCAGCTATGGGGTCTGGGTGGTGGCTCTAAGCTTACCAGTAGGGTTCAAAAACACATCTAATTGTAACTAAATTCCAAGGACTTAAGATATCATTTTGTGGCATCAGTATTTATCACAATAAGTTGCTTGTGACTCAAAGTTAACGCAATTATTGAGTATGACAAAAATACGCATACTCACACACATACACACACGCACGCACAATTGTTACGATCAACCTTGACTCCTCTCATGTAGATAAAAAGCAGGTAATTGTTATTGAGGAAGAATACACATCAAAAACGGGATTAAATGCTCCCGTCTGTTTCCATCCTTGAAACAAAATTTTTACATGTCGGTTTGACATGTTTAATGTCTTCATCTGTTCGAGTTTGAGCCTAATCTGCCAAAATTTGCGTAAAAGATGCAAAAAGTTTGAATTCACTATTTATGTAAGGGGGCACCCAGACGAATTTTACAACTCGGGAGCGGGGCATTGCCCTCCAAGCCCCCTAGCTGGTTCCAGCGTCTTTCCTCTCAATGCCACTCGTTCTTTTGTTCGCCATGTGACCAGGTTGATTATTTTCTGAGCTCGGGGAACTAACGAGGATTGTACAAATCTTTATGGAGGTCGATTTGATACTATGATTGTTGAATTTAACACGTTGAGGATAAAATTCCGTTTTTCCGTCATCATACTACCTACAACGCCTTGGCTATAATGCTTTTAAAACATTGATTGAGAAGTAAGACCGAGTAATCAATATGTATATTGTAGAAGGACAGCTTACGTAAAATGCATCTGATGAATTAGATTCAGTGCATTCTTAGGCATTGTTGTGATTATTTTGACTATTTAACAGTTTTATATTAAATAGTGTTTATTGTCAAGCACCTCTCCCCTCACTGCAGTCTCTTCCTTGTGGGCTTCTAAACTACTAGCACACAGTAATAGTAGCATTCTCTAAGGTGTAGTGATCACCTGGGCATTTTTACGAAATGGCCGATTAGCAGGTTTGCTTTCATCCGATTGATGAATATAAAATGGATTACATCACAGTTACTGACAGAGAGACCAAGGAAGGACAGATGTTCTTGTTTTCCAATGTGTATCATGACGGGTTGATTCTTAATCCAAACAAACTAGAACAACTCAGGAGGCCATCAGACATTCGTCTTCATCTTGTACAAACTAGAGCCAGGAAAACCCCGGTAGGAATAAGGTGTTTCATCATTCTAGTCTCATCATCACCGTTTATGATGATTGGTTTCTTATTGTCTTTAACGACGTTGTCAAGGCAAACTGATCATCTACCGAATAATGAACTTTGGCTTTAACTGGCAGACAAATTGTGTTTGAGAGACGTAAATCTCTATCGGGAATGTATATGGAAAATGATCGTCTTTTCAGCGACGACTAGTAACAGCTGTAATGCATAATTAATTTAGCGTCTGCTGGTCAGTCTCCATCTTCTGCTGTTGTGAAAGCAACCGTATGTTTATGTAGATTGTAGTCATTGCAGTCTGAGCCAAAAGCCTTACTTACATTCAGGACAAAAGAGATTTTCTTGCACTTCACACAACATCAACAACCGCAATATTTGCTGGTCAGACTTTGATGTATACAAACCTGTAATATTATCATTTAAGATTGTTTGATGGCCACGTTATTAAATTAAATATCAGTTGACCATCGGAATCTTAATTACGAAAGGCCTGCTAACGCAGACTCTCAGAAAACAACAACAAATTTAGAACCCGACGCTTCAGTGTTTCCATAACACCTTTCTCAAGGGTAACAAGTAACTATAGGCTTGAGCACCATAAGAATGAACCTGATGACAGAGTATGTACCAGAAATGGAATGGCTTTGGCCAGTGGCGTAGCGTGAATTTCATTAGTGGGTATTCTCTAGGGGATGGGGGTGGAAGAGGCCAAGGATGAGTTTGGGGGGCAGTTACGGAATGGGGTATTGCAGCTAAAGGTGGCAGGACTTGGAACTGTTTATAAAGAGGGCGTAATTTTAAGGCCCCATTCACACAATGCCGGATAGCTTTTCATATCGGATAGGCCTTCTGTTCACACGATGCCATGCCTATTCCATATAATTTTCCGGATTGAAATTACTCCGCTTTGAAAGTGGGACGTATCGGATAGCTTTTCATGCCGGATAGCTTTTGGGCTCGTGTGAACACATCTATCCGATATTCCTTTGACTCCGAAACCTCAATTGCAATATTTACCCTCGTAATATTTACGTATTAATTTAGGTTGTCAAAACGAAAATTTATTTCAAACAGTCTCTACAACATGGATGTGAATACGCTGTTCATTCCTTTGATTCGTGGTTTCACTACTCTGTTGGGGTACCAAATGGGCTATTTCAATCTTATGCTGAAATATTTGCGTTTTAAAAAGAATCAGAAGAGACGACTAATGGCATCACAAAGCCACCTAATACGAAGAGTAGAAAGTCAACTCCCAGAAAGTACTGGACTAGGTATCCTGTGAACAGAAGAGCTTTCTGATACAAAAAGCTATCCGATACAAAAAGCTTTCTCGCATCGTGTGAACGGGGACTAAGTTCAGATTGCACATTTTCTGTACTCGTTTGTAGAATGTGGTAGCACATTCGTACACGTTACTTGCTTGGTGTTGTCAAGACGGACGAGATTCGTGACATATCCCTATTTAAAAGTGAACGGTTATTTAGCAGTCTCAAATTTCTCGCAACTTCTTCCTGCCTCACGACGCAAAAACTGTTTCATTCAATTTATTTACTAAATATGTCTGTAAACTGAGTCTCAGGCTTGTTTGGTCTGTGTTTGAGAAGATATAATTATAAGGAATACGATTGCAAATTTTTATCATAAAATGCAGGAGAGACTGGTTTCTCTTTTTATAGCACAAATTCAAAGTTGGTTCACGATTTGAAGTTTTCTCTGTCAAAAATTCCAGGTTATTTTTTGAATATCTTGAATGCCCTGACGCTACAACATTGCCAGGCATGTCATGAAAAACTGGCTTGAAAGTGGATCAGACTCAGTAAAAGACCCTGTAGATCAATGAGGCTACTTTGAATCAGTTTTGAACAACCTCTGCGTGAAAAAATGTGAAGTGAAGGAAGAAGGCGTGTGAAGTTTGAGTTGTCATAATCAACTTATAGACATTGCCCTAAACAAGCCTGCTGGGTAGCCTATTATGAGGCTGGAAGCTGAAATTTTTCAGCTTATTTTCCCATTGTTTCACTTGGACGTCGAGCAAATTATGTAAAAAAATCTCCACTGTGATTGGTTAAGTCGAGTAGGAAGGGATGTAGTGACGCAGTCATCATATCATGACCTCAAATTCACCTCTGAGAAACAACGTCCCGGTAGCTCAGTTGTCAGAGCATCTGCCCGGTAAGCAGAAGGTCGCGGGTTCGGATCCCGGCCTGGACGTACGATTTGTTTCTCAGAAAAACAATAGTCTAAGTCTCATTTCAATACAACGCAAAAGGTCATAACTGCAGGGTCACAAATCAGTCACAGGGATTCACCGCTTTTTTTGTGACGTTGATGCATATCAAAAGGAAACAGCAATGCCCTTCTCCTTAGTCAAATTTTGTTTACATATTTTAACAACCAATTTGTGTAAAATATTTCACAAATAGAGGAAGTAATGCAAGTGGTTTTAGCTTTTTTGTAGAAATAGACACATCATATAGTAAAAGTTCCTTTACTGAGGCTATGATCTGCGAATTTCTTATCGTTTGGGTCGAGTACTGAAAGTTTATTAATCAATTTCGATCTCCCTGCTAAGAATTTTGAGTATTCATATTTGGTCTTTAGTTAAGGAAGTTTCATTACTGAGCCTAAAAGATCGTGAAGAAGATTGCAGATAACAATTCCAATCAGGCAGACCTCGAGGCTGGTGTGTAACACAAACATCTTTCAGGAAAGTTTCTTACTTCACTGTGCTCACTACATCGCATACTCGCAGTCCTACAGGGTTTGAGCAAAGCAATGCAAGAGGCGGATATCAAATGGATCACGATATCTCGAGAAATGGTCACTGTGAGAAAGCTCTTGAAAGAGCTGGAAGTAAAAGAGATATTGGAGACAGCAGCAGACCTATGTCATTCAATTGGCATCTCTAGCACATATGAAGATCCATTGCACTTAACAGGAAATTCACCAAAGCAAGTGATAAGTGAAAAAGACCTTTATGAACACTGCGAGACCCTGAAAAATGCAGCCGTTTCACTTATTTTAAAGGAGCTGGACAGATGCTTTTGTGATACGACATTGGGTGTACTGGCAGCAATGGATTCTTTGGATGTTAATTACACGACCAATTTGCCTCTTATAGAGAAATTTGCGCAATGCACTGCTGTCGATAGGCAGACACTCAAGCCTGAATTTTAGCGACCCAAAATAGTTATTGAATCTGGAAAGGCGATCCATTTGGAATTTTATCCAATTTTATATAAACTTTTACAGATATCAAAAAGAGTTATTCTGGCTCCTTTAAAACTGGATTGGAAACTTTTAATCTGAAATTATTGGGGGGAGACCGCCACCGCTCGCCCCCTAGTGTCCGCCACTGATCAGTTGGAGAGAGAGTGACTGGTTGTGCAACAGCGAAAAGGAGGGTAGCTGAAATTCAAAAAAATTGTGGCTTTACCGCCTTTTCTAAGGATATAATGATCTATCCACGAATTTTCGACCTACAAGGCCTTAGCTGTACGACAGAATGCAGAATAGGTTCTACATCGATGATATATGAAGCATCGAAAAGGTTGATAAAGGGAAGGAGGACTGAGACCGAACGAGATCAGAGGGAAAACGACAAGAATAGAGACAAAGAACAACAAGAAAAGAAACTGAAAAATAGAAACGCAAACACCAGATTATAACGTCTATGTCTGCAGAGACGATGATTCTACGTCAGTATTTCTAATAGTAAAAGTACCACCGTTTGATTCCATGGTCAGGAAATAAGGAAAAAGGACATCATTTGCTCCTGATCATTAGGCAGAAGTAAGTACAAGGCATAGTAGATAGAATCTACCAACTCTATAAAGTCTACAAGTCCAGATTTATTATCCTTTTCTACCCAGGAGCTTACGATTGCTTGCAGTTTTTAAGTAATACCAAGAATTCTAATAATATTGTACTGCTAGTGTTACTTACGTCCAATCATGTATCGTGAGTATTTTTATCAGGTGTTTCATCTGTAAGGTGCCTTTTTTTAAAGATCAACTAACATGACTTGATGGTATTTCCTTTGTAAGCTGCCATGACATCCACATTGGTATCATTCATTGCTTATTAGACATTTGCTTATCCTTGATTTGCTGAGTCAATGTTTGATGGATTAAGCCTTAAACTGTCAGCTCCCGTCTTCCTCTTTCACTTTTGATTCATGCCTATGCCAGGGGTAGCCACAGTGGATACAATTTCTTCAGTTCAATCTTAAGGAAGCATTACTCTGCCCGCCCTCCGCAATGACGGTAATCTAACCAGCTAATTTGGTATGGTTTGTTTCTAGTTATCGGCATTATGATTTGGCAACCTGTTTTACAGAATGCCCTTCCTGTTGCCAAATACGTTTTAATGCTCCTTGGCACTTTGTCGATGGGAAGTATGCTGCCTTCAGTGAGTACCTATGCGAACAGAAAAAACTGTGTACTGTCAATAACCGTCCATTGACCAACATTTCCCGTTGCACGGTAGAGATATTGACATAGATCCTTGACTTTGGTCATAGTCTGACCTATCCAATGTAACATCATCCTTCGTTTGTTTTAGATTAGTTCTTTCTAAGATATACAAAGGCCTCGCGCTTCTATTATGTCGCTTCTTGAGCACCAGGGTTGGTTTGTTTGTTGTTGGTTGGTCAGTTTACAAAATAACTCAAAAAGTTATGAACGTATCGTTCTGAAATTTTACAGTTGGTAGCCTAACGGGGCGCTCATTGAAATTTTAGTTGTTTTACTGTAAGCGTAGCTGGACAAGACAATCTTACATTAGTTCCCTGTGTTTGTGGCGTTCGTTGTTAGAGATGTTTATTTTTCGTAATGTCATCCCCCCTATTTTTTAATATGGTCCATGGTCCTTTGCTTTTGGAAGCAAATGATTTTAAATGTAACTAGCTTTGTTTTCATGGTTTTTAGTTTTCTGATGATGTTATTTGATGTTATCATCATTTTGTTTTGTCTTCATTTTCTCAAAACGGGGTTTTTGTATTATTTTTTTTATCCACGGCTTATTTTTAAGTTGCATTTCCTTTTACTCTGCTTTTTATTTGGAACATATGTATTTGTCAAATATAAAAGTCTTTGTTTGCATCCATGTCGCTGCTTTCGAAATAAGTAAAGTCAATTTTCCCAAGAAAAGCCTTCTCTTCTAATTTGAAATAATCATACTTTAAAGATTCACATTTTATTGTGACTAGTCCCTGTATCTTATGAAAATGGTCAATCAGTTATTTTAATCTATTTGCTACTTGTAATCTTGGCTTTGGCAACTTTGGTGTATCTGTAATCAATAACTTAACCTTCGTGGTCAGAAACAATTGCAGGTTGATGAAGACAAGAAAACTGGCCATGTAGATTTATTGATAAATTGGCTAATTGGTGTAAAATATGCATAACCTAATAGGTCCAAGTAGATGTCTCTTGTTATCAACATCTGTTTGTTGCATTAAATTGATTTTTAGATATTTCAGATTCTGAGAATGCTATGTAAAGTTATCAACATTTACAATTCCGTGTCTGTAATCACAATATTGTGCCAGTGTATCACCCAGAAAATATATATTTTGTAGCTTAGCTGACGTTTGAAAAAGACAACGACCCGTCTGAGACTTTTAGCTTAGGGATTTAGTCATGCAATGAAATAACAAAATGATGACATCGTGTGTATACAAGGAGGTCTGGAGCCAAACTAAGGTAAAACAAACCTATTAGAGTAGAAACAAAGGACAATAACAAACGACAAATGTTAATGAACTATGCAGAATAAACACAGAAAAAATGAAAGGACTTTGGCAAAGACAAATAAAGTAACAAAGTTTAAAGAAGCAACTTAGCATTGAATATCAACATTGGGTGGAGTGATATTATCATTAGGATGCAATATTTTGGCAATCATTCCGAGATTCGTATTAGTGTGATGTAATATAAAGACTTTTGTTCATGGTTATAAAGTGATAGTATCCTTACATAAGTATGAAGCTTGAAGTAGGCTCAATTATGGTGCCGAGTTGACAGGGGAGATTGTACTGATTACTCATTATTTCTTTAAAAATTACATTTGTTACCATTGTGTACATTTTTGTTGGAAATTCCACATTGAAAATGATCTAAAGTAATCATTTATACTCAATAACTGTCGTTATAGATAAATGATTTACAATACCCGGGACAATTACTGTGGTGCATGCCGAAAGAAAAAAAGGTTTTATGATCATTTGATGATGTAATTAAGTTAAAAAAAATGACATGACTAAGGTGGGACAGAAAACAAGAACAAAAGTACTGTTGGTGAGTTAAGGCTTTATTACTGATTCGTTTATATAAGATACAGGGCAGTGATATTATTTGATATGAAGTGATATGACTGGATATGATATGATGTATTGTAATGATAACAGATGGCGCGGAACTTGTAGTTTCAGCAAGGATTGAAAATTGCCCAATATGAAAGAAATGAGTCGATGATCGAAAAGGGAAAACAGAGAGCCATGTAGTAAGGAATGCAAAACACAGAAAGCGATTGGTGTAAGGGATTTTGATGGAAGGTCGAGGGCTGTTTCAACATTTGTAATTGAACAATATATTCCTTCCGTATACAAAGCCTTGGTTTATGCTCCCTAGTATATAACACCTCGAAAAGATCATCACTTTTCCAAGCGGCACAGGATAGGCTATTTAGCAGATGCTGCCCAATGTCACGTTGCCTACGTAACGGACATGACATACACTGTCGCTGAGGTTGCTTGTCTACTCTGGGATAACGTTTGCAGATATGTCTTAGTGCATTTTGCTTGATTCTATCGATCATGTTTGGTTTGGTGGCCAACCTGCCTTACGTCACACGAGCATAAAGATTTGTAAAATAGTATACTTTTGTGTGTGGAAGACAACATGTCTTTTGAAGTTAATGGCAAAATCTTGCATTTACCATCAAAGACTGACGGCAGTAATACATCCACCAATGGCCTCCCTATTTGCCATTCGAATAGTTAAGAAACATTGTTGATCCAAGGGCGTTTAACGTAAACAGGACATTTGTTTGTACCAAACATAAGGTTTAAGATACATGTTTTTGTGAAATGCAATAAAAAATTACGTCTTCATGGTAGGCAATTAACTTAACATTGTTTTTGTGATAATATTAAGATGCAGGCCCTAATTTTGATGTACATGTCGTGACATGGCACAATGGCTAGTCAATGAGGGTTTGCTGTAGATGCTTCTTAGGATGGCAGTATCTGTTCCCTCAACAAAAAGATATTGAAACGGTATGATTTTTTCCCCTTTCAAAAGTAAACTTTAGCGAAGATTGTAACAGGTTGAGTTTGAAATTTTACAACCATAAACAGTACTATTTTAATTTACCTTGTCATGTCTTGAGCTCGGCTAAGAAAAGAAAGGTTTCCAAGAAGCATTGTAAACGAGTCAAAAAGCTCGTTTAAATGCTTTTTCTTGCATATTAAAATCGTAGGTGTGCTATAAAAGCTCTTAAACTTTCATATTTGGTCTATCACTAACTAAGGTTGAACACAAACAACATTTTCAGAACACGTTCTTGATGACGGAAAGCATGTTTACTAATTCCATGTTGATGACTAAAAGTCGACCAAATAAGAGAACAGTGATGTTATTGTAAGGAGATTTGTATGAAGGTGGTAAAGATGATTCGTTATTATCACAATGAACCTCTCATCGAAGTATTAGTAATATATGCATGCAATCATTATTGAAAACGAGCTGTGGGGTGTAAAAGACACAAGAGACTGCTGTTAAACTTAATGTTAACGGGATCCTCTGGTGGCGTCAACGGCGGTCACTTCTCGGGCGGGGGCGAAGGTATACTCCTCAAACTGTGAGAAAATACGATCAACACCATTTTATGTGTATTTGATGTCATTTAGATGATTTGATAGAGGAGAGTTTAGTCGAGGATGGGGTTGATGAGCTCTTGACACTTTTTAAGACTAGAGCGAAACCTCTGATAAATTCAACGTTAGGCTTCCTTGTATTTAAACAATCTTTTTGTGGTAGAAAACTTGAAAATCGCCTTTAAAATTTGCGATATTACGCTGAAAACATACTTAAAAGCTTTTCTCGTCTGACACTCTTCAGAGTATGAAACGTCAGAAAGGAAAGTATATGTATATGG
>JANTCA010004538.1:0-10173 GCA_024741275.1 Chironex yamaguchii
ACTAGGATACGGAAGAGCTTTGCGACTGGTACAGCGTGGGACAGGCCCATGCTAGTATACAGATGAGCTCTGCGACTTTTACAACGCGAGACAAACTCATACTAGGATACAGATGATCCTTGCCACTGAGACAAACTCATACTAGGATACAGATGATCTCTGCAACTGTTACAACACGAGACAATCTCATACTAGTAAACAGGCCAACTCTGCGCTAGTAAAGCGTGAGACAGACTTATACTAGTATACAGATGAGCTCTTCGACTGGTTCAACGTGAGACAAGCTCATACTAGCATACAGATCAGCTTTGCAACTGGTACATCGTTTGACAGACTCATGCTAGTATACAAGTCGGCTGTGTGACTGGTAGAACGCGAGAGAAACTCTGTCTAGTATACAGATCAGCTGTACGGCGTTAGACATACTCAGACTATACAGATCAGCTGTGTGGCTGGTTCGGCGGGAGACAAACTCGTACTAGTTAGTATGCATGTCAGCCTTTCCACTTGTACAGCGTTAGAGAAAGTCATTCTCGTATACAGATGAGCTTTACGATTGGTAAAACCTGTGAGGGTCTCATGCTTATCACCATTACTTAAAATCCATGAGAGGTTTTTGAGTCTTTGAAATGCCATCAAGAGTGTTATAAGCAATGAGCTGTCTTTTGTTTTGGAAACGTTGCAGATTGATGACTTTCGATTTTGTCGTTACCACTGTCTATCATTTTGCTCATTTTTTTCCTTCAAAATTGCATGTTATGTAAGTTCTCTGTGATGAAAACACAGCACTAAAGTAATGTAGCGACTGACATAATGCAATTTTGATGAACCTTTTAAGGGGCAAAACGATTCTTCTGCAAAGTTTAGATCTGTAATGTCTAAGACAGTATAAGAGGAATGGAATACTTAACTAATTCATATTAAGCTGCTTATAAGATGCAAATCGACCATGTCTCCTGTGTACGGGCAGTTTTAAGACCGAACTAAGCATGTACATATGAGTAGTCCCCCCCTTCTTCAGCCATTTCTTTTTGAACAAGCATTGGAGGATTGAGCAGCTAATCTCTGCTTAAGAGTCTATTTCGGAGGGATTGGCAAAGCTTGTTGAGCTATGATCATTTTCAAATTTCTTTGGACAGGTCAATAAGATAAATCTCAAATGATAAAACAATTGATTGAACAAGATGGAAGGCAAGAGCGATGTCTAGGTCAGGCGAGTTGAAATAAGCTGCCTATCTTGTTACTTCTAACATACAATGTCCTTTTCGGTGGAAGGTAAATAGCTTTTGCATATGTTCTCTGTTCACGGTACCAGTCCTTGGTTCTTTTGATGATTGTGAGCGCAGTTGTAACTGCACAGATGCTGTGAATCACACACTACATATACAATTAACCCTTCTATGAACTCACCGATCTTGGAAACTCCCGAACTGGTTGATCGTGTACCAAAGAGAGGCAAATGTACTCCCGTGCGGAGAAATGTGACTGTAGGGAACTGCATAATTCAGTTTCACGTTGGAATCAATCTATGGTATGTATATATCACTCACCATTCTTCTGTCTTTCCCTGTATTGGAGTGTTGTTATGGCAAAAGGGTTTGAGGGAGGTTGCTCACTGAGATGCTGGATACCGGATTGCATGACTAAGTCATTTAAATCAAGTTTAAATGAGCAGTTAAGTCAGGAATAGGATATCGCATATTTTGATATGAGGAACTTGGGATGTTCGAAGTTTATTGTGCCATGGGTTGTAGAGCTTTCGACTCATTTTATGATAAACTTCAAACATCCATGACTTCCACCGAGTCAACAAAGACTACTATTGTTAAAGTAAAAACTCGGTTGAAATCAAAAGGAACCCAGTATTCCTGTTTTGAATCTTAATTATATTTGCCTTGCGAATGTTTTCATGAATCTACTCGAGAAGGGTTTTTTTATCACGCTTTCCTGTATACTGAACGTATAATGTGACGACATTTTGTTTTTGGTCAAATCGTCGACACTGATTTAGGTTGCTAGGTTGTAAACGAAATTCCTTACTTTCCCTATTAAACAAAGCTTATTTCTTTTGCATAGACGGAAATTGGAAATAATATCAGTGGTAAGATTAAGAGATTAAATTTGTTTGTTATAATCGTGATTGTTATAATGAAATTTGTGATTATGCAAAAACATTGAATCCAGCTTTTGTTAGCTTTTGAAATGGGGAAAGCAAACTTGTGCAAAAGAGTAGAAATGACATTGGTAAGAAATGAAAAAAGCATTTGTTTTTAGTTTGGTATTAATTAGCTTTTACTATCTATTGACCAAACTAGATGTGGAATGTAAAACCGTTTTGGCCAAAATGCTTGCTGCGTTTAAATGTACAAGTTCAAAACTTCTGTATGGTTAGAAATCTCATCATAATATCTGTATTCTACCCCCTTTTCTCAAGTACAATTTTGTTTGTTGGAAA
The DNA here is from genome assembly GCA_024741275.1 of Chironex yamaguchii. Lineage (NCBI taxonomy): Eukaryota > Metazoa > Cnidaria > Cubozoa > Chirodropida > Chirodropidae > Chironex > Chironex yamaguchii. The sequence continues at coordinate 2,456 of JANTCA010004538.1, forward strand.
AAATCATGATAGTAGCTGCCGACTATTCAGACCCCCATTTATGCTCATTAACTGTAATCGTTACCAAAGTCCGTGGAACACGCGTTACATTTGACAAAAATACGTTACCTTTGGGCTTCTACTTGAGCCCACATTCCTCTTAAAACAATGGTGTTCTACCCACCAGACACCTATAGTCACCATGCAAATAGAATTTTGTCTATAAGCCATATACTTTTCTTAAAATGCAACATTGTTTGACGAAGGAAGGGGGTTGAAAGATAAATGCAAAATTTGAAAAATCTCAAGCGCCCCAGGACTCAAACTACATTAGTACAAAGATAGATGATATTCAGCATGGCCAAGTACGTCTAAGGGCAATGTGTGCCAGGACTTCTGACAAATGTTTGCAATCATAAGAGGTTGATGGTATCTAGCTGGTGAAGTATGATATTAAGTTGATGGTTATTAACGAGGCAAGATCGAGGAGAAGAGGTCTAGAGGATAGTATTATCGGCGTATGGTCTACACGAGTGCTTGGGATTGTTTATAGGGGTACTGGTTTAACTATTACTGGACGAAGAACTTGTCACTCAGTCAGTAACGTTAGACTGATCTCTCATCGCTTATGTGAGGGCAGATGATTGATTACAGCAGAGATCGAGGTGTGAAAGGTACCACGTCTAAAAAGCATATGTTCAGTTAGATTATACTTCATTTAAATGAACCGTTATTCTTTGCGGGCTTCTTATGCTAAGCTATGCACTGGAGCGTGCATGTGTCATTAGTATGAAAAATGAAAAATAGTAGAATGATTATTCCTCGTCTTCTATTCAATAATTTTGTTATGTTTTGCAACACTGAAGCGTTTTCATAACGTTTGATCACTAATCTGGCAGCATATCGGTTTTAACAGTTTTTTGCTATTTGGAATCCTGTTTAGCAAAAGTTAATGAAATGGCGTTACTGTGTCATTGATCAACGCCGTGTCTACATCCAATGCATACACTAATATTATACTCTGATACGACACGTATATTGGTATATGCGTTACTAATAGGTATGCTGTTACCACATCCAAAACAGCGTAGCATCTGCCTTGAGATCTAGAGTACAACCTAATAAATTCCGCACCTGTCTTAGCTGTTAACACGTGTAAAGAACTGTTTTGACTAGAGCTGTTTAAAGTAAAAAGCCTTGGAACTACGAAGGGGTAGTTTTTACCTAATCCGGATATTACTAATGAAGGAGCATGTTTGACAAAGGAATGTTTACTACATGGTAGCATCACGAAAAATGTTGAACATGAAACTATGCACTTGTTTGGATGCATTGATGCGTTTCCCGAAAGAAGCAACATTTGCTGTAAACAGTAGAGTAGCAATGATGTCACATTTAATCAACACATTTAAGCAAAAATGCGGCTCGTTAACACGTGTTCAGCGTTTGCAATTCAGCTTTGCACTAATGCACTTGTGCATATCTCGAGATGTGCAAAAAATTGCACGATCGGTATACCTTAATTCACGTCAATGTGTACACTTTCAAATATGCGTTGAAATAACATGTTTAGTGTCTGCTATTTTTTGTGGCTTCTGTATCTTTTGAACAGAAAATTTCTACCCCGTTTTACCATAATTATTGGTGTTTAAGTTTTATTTTCAGATTCTATGTCGATCAAACATAAACAGCGTACATTGTTTTTCAACAATGGTTGCACACCACTTTACGCCTTGGTGACTTGAGGCGTGTAATGGTAAGCCATATAAATTTTACCTACAAAAGATTCAGGTTTTCGGGGAAAAAGTTAATCTCTCCTCTATGTATATTCCACTGAACTTCTCCTCTTCCCTTTTTCTCTTGCTGATGGGTCCCTCCCTTTTCATATTTATGAAGGATCCTTTCCGTTTTTCTCTCGCTGAAGGATTCTTTCCTTTTTCTCTTTACTGAAAGATCCTTTCCTTTTTCTCTTTGGTGAAGGATCCTTTCCTTTTTCTCGTGCTGAAAGATCCTTCCTTTTTCCTCGTGCTAAGAATCCTTTCCTTTTCCTATTTACGAAGGATCTTTCCCCTTTTCTCGTGCTGAGGTATCCTTCTCTGTTTCTCTTGCTGAAAGATCCTTTCCTTTTTCTCTTTGGTGAAGGATCCTTTCCTTTTTCTCGTGCTGAAAGGTCCTTCCTTTTTCCTCTTGCTAAGAATCCTTCCCTTTTCCTATTTAGGAAGGATCTTTCCCCTTTTCTCGTGCTGAGGTATCCTTGTCTATTTCTCTTGCTGAAAGATCCTTTCCTTTTTCTCTTTGGTGAAGGATTCTTTCCTTTTTCTCGCGTTGAAAGATCCTTCCTTTTTTCTCTTGCTGAAGGATCCTTTCCTTTTTCTCTTGCTCGAGAATCCTTCCCTTTTTCTCTTGCTCGAGAATCCTTCCCTTTTTCTCTTGCAGAAAGATTCTTCCTTTTGTCTCTTGCTGAATGATCCTTCCGGTTTTCTCTTGCTGAATGATCCTTCCTATTTTCTCTTGCTGAAGCATCTTTCTCTTTTTCTCTTGCGGTAGGATCCTACACTTGTTGTCTTGCTGAGGAATCATAAAAGCATCGATTGTCTGATTTCAGCATTACATTGCAAAACCTTGCTATCCAGGAGGCAACAGCTTGACAGCGACATAGGATACCTTTATTAGAAGTTAATGTAGAGGATCGTCAAAGTCAATTAGACTATTTGGTCTAACTGTGTAAATTCCTACTACGATATCTAGTGAAATTACGATAATTTTATTTTACTTGGAATTTATTGACTAACTTGTATTATTTAATTTGTTTTTGTCTCCAGGTCAGGAACAGACCATCGGATGACCAGGCATTACCTGAAGGACATTTAGTCAACAGGGAAGTGAATAATAATGACAATAAAGACAAGAAGACCGAATCCAGTGAAAAGAACAATGAGAAGAGACCTTTGTATGGTTTGATGGACACTTTTAATGTCTCCTCTGATGAAATTTACATGGGTATACACGATAAAGCGAACATTAATGTACAAGCATCTGTAAGTCATGAACCATGCAGTTCTGGTATTGCACCAACTGTTCCTACAGATATTGAGCATGACAAAGCTTTTTTTCCAGATGTTTCACAGGTTATAGAAGTGGATCGTCCATCTGCTCAGATAGGGCAAGAAAATGTACCCGCCACAAAATCGTGCCTGGATCAGATTAGCGAGCTTGATGATGTTATAGGCGCATTGAATCGTGAACTCAATATTCGAACAGTACCAACGAATGATTTATCTTTAGCAGAGTTATTTTCACTGGATGCTTGTGCAATGAAGGAGGTTGGAGGAAAGTCCTCAGGAGATAACGTGAAATTGGCACCTCTAAGTCGCCCACCATTACTTGCATCATCTTCCTTTGATATACTGTGTTCCAATGTTGCCAAGGTGACACCATTCGTAAGAGAATGTAGTGATGTACCAGAGAAAGCAGATAACGTGCTAGTGGTTGACAGGGAGGGATCCCCACCGACAATGCTGAAAAATGAAAACGTTGGTGATCACGACTTTGATTTGGATGAACAAAAGGTATGTAAAAACACGAAAATGCTATTTTTTCAGTATTAAATTTATTGCCCTGTTTGAGACACGTAACGACTGCTTATCAGAAATCTAGACATTTGTTCAGGCTGGGGGTCTGTTTTGGGTTAAGGGTGAAGAACATGGCATAGTTGTAGAAACTGTTAATGTTTACAATCCTTCCTAAAAATGTGACATATAAATCTAAACTTAACTGCCCACTTGTAAGACCTGTGCTGCGTTTTCGTCCTATTACTTTTTAAACACTTATAAGGGGAATTAGTTAAAGATCTGTTGGATACTTACGACAAAAGATATGACATACATCTTTCCTCGTCCGAAAATCCTCTCATTATCAAACGTAAGTGAGAGAAATCAAAACAAATTTAATGTAATACCTTTAGACTTCAAATGTGCTCTTTAGTTTGCAAATTTAGCGTAACTGAAGGCAGCATGAATTATAGAATAAGGTAGACCTCACTCGTTACTTTCCTGAAAGGCATTGATTGTGAATGAAATAATTTATCAACGGTGAAATTGTCGAGCGGCATAACTATGGTAGTGAAAAGGAACAAATGCTATTTTCACGTGTAAGAGATTTCCCTTTCAAAAATGACGAAGTAGAACTCCATCTTCCCAAGTGAATCACACCATCTTATATGCTGGGAAGATGAAGGTTCGTTGTATTCAGGGCAAAAGTTCGTTTAGATATTCTTAGCTGAGACCAAGGCCACTTGCATCATAGGTATTAGAAAGGTCTTTCGGGCATTGATTGTGAATGAAATAATTTTATCAATGGTAAAATTGTCGAGTATTATTCACTTGTATTTCCAGGATTTCCAGGAGAGTTTTTTTAGATTTTACAACTTAATCTACCTACAAGAGCCTTTAAAAATTTCCTTAATGTTTTTGCTTTTCTGTTTTTTACATAAAAAGCCACTGAAGACGTCTTCTGTTCCCTGGTGTGGCGCACACCTTTAACAAGGGAAGAGTAAACGGGTTAACCAAGTAAAAGCATTGCTCCTCTTACCGATCAGACCCTCTAAAGTGTCCGCGATTGCTTATTTGCTTTAGATAGAACCTATGAATGTAAACTATGGTAGTGAAAAGGAGCAAGTGATTAGTTATGTTAGGTCAATTACTACACTATAAGGGATATTATTATACATACTGAATTAACTGACTCGAGCGTTTTCATCCATTGCATTTATTATGTCACATGTCATTGCCATACGTTGCCGTAACCACTGTTTTCAACATTCTTTCCTCCGTTCTTCTCTCTTCAACATAGCCCAGTTGAGTTGGTGTAATGTGTTGACACTTGTTCCCTTGAACAAGATAGTTGGGATAGTTGTTGCTGGCTTGCCGCACCCTTGTTGTCAGTGGATCTGATGTAAGAGCATCGTCCACTCTACCCCGATATTTTTTTAGCGCCAATGTTATTTCTATATCACGATGGCCACCATGTTTTGGTTTAGTTGGTGAAGTATAATTGTCATCGAAAGGTGTATCAATGTCGAAAGAACCTGCGTCATGTCAACACTGCCAAATGGTCGACAAATTCAATAGACGTTTACAAGATGTCAAATCAGTGTCGGTTTCCTGCAGTTTTCCTATAGCTACTACCAACGCAAAGTCAATCGAAATTTCTGAAACTAATGGATTTTTTTCATGTTTGCGCTTGCCTACAACAATGCAAGAAGGGATAAAAATGACAGCTGAGGTCATGACTTATGAAAAAAGAGCGACCTCCACCGTGATCTGTGCTTAGTCCAAAAGCTACTCATGAGCAGCCTCATACCGTGTCTTGATAATAAAGAACCTCTGTTCAAAACCTCAGCCTTTCATAACCGCCAGTATGGGTTGCACCTCTTTTTAAGACTCCCTCATGGCTCTGTTGTTTTCAGTTTGTAGCAAGTCAGCAAGATTTGACTCGTGACGATCACGTTCTTTTCAAGTGAACGTTCCTATAAGAAGTTCTATCTTATACCAACAATGATCGCTAAGTCAGTAACGTAGTTCAGGTTAATTTTTGAACTTTTATCTCAAGTGATCCGACCGTCGAAAACAGAGAAAACATTAAATATTTAAAATCATGGGGAAAATTTATAGTTGATCGTACTTCTTTGGTAAGACGTGGTTTTCTGCCCTAATCGTAGGATCCATTGCGGCTTTTGCGTGCAATAAGCAATGAAATAACATTCATAATTTTGGAAAGATAACAGATAAAAAATACACACTAGTATACCACTGAATATGCTATTGACATCCCAAGCATAATTACTGACGAAAGCGAGCGACAAGTTTTGTGGTGTCAAGGGAACAATTAGGAATGAAAAATCACGTAAGTCATGCAGGAGCTGAAGAAGCCAAGTTACTAACATTGAAAAAGCTGTGAATTTTTTTAGCTCTCTGCGTTGATTGTGAATGTCATGGGAATAAATTGGATTATTCTTTTACTTGGTGACAGCGAGGTTTTTTATGCGACATACTTCCAAAACATGGCATGATTTGATGCGATGTACTTGAAGAAAAGTCAGCTCAAATATTGTTTGTATAAACAAAGTAACATTTTAGGGAACAAATAAATCTTTTCAAAACTTTACTGTTCAATAATTTGCCGTTGCCATTTTGCTCGAGTAAAGTAAAAATCTCTGGTTTTAGGCGGGGAAGTTGAAGATTGTAAACGGTTAGATTGCAAAGGTTAGCTTTCTATATTTTTTAAAGTTCAATTGGAAGTCATAAATCGTACCGGAATTTTCCCGATTTTCCGAATTTCGCAATCACTTGGACGAAAATTTCTTGTCGATATATGATTGCATTTATTGCCATACCGACAAATGTTCCGTCTCTAAAAGTACAAGCAATTGAAGGCTCACTGTAAACGACAAGCGATATAATATCAGCGTTTGATATCCTTATCAACATTGTCAGCAAAAGTATGAATGCAAAGGATAACCAGAGGAGGTCCTAAAACTAAGCTCTGAGGTACACCCGCGTAAATGCATTTGAATTAAATGCTGTTTGGTACATGAAATGCTTCTTATTTTGAGTTTATGACATAGCCCAGCGGACCACAAGCTCTCGATGACTTCAAATGAGCTGAATAATGTTGTAAGAGGTTTTACGAAGGCACAGCAGCTGTTTGTCCTTTATTTTTAGTAATTAATTTCCAAACATAGTTGTCGTTAAATTACAAGAGTCCAGACCAGATTAATTTGGAATTCAAGACTGATTTTTTATAGACGATCCTACCGAAGAAATAACGTCTCCAATAATGGAAAGTAGAAATACGGTACAGTAGATATATGGAATAGTAGATATGGGACAGTAGCTATATGGGACAGTAGATATATAGGACAGTAGTTATATGGGACAGTAGATATATGGAACAGTAGTTATATGGAACAGTAGCTATATGGTTCAGTAGATATATGGGACGGTAAATATACGAGACAGTAAAGTTTTCCATTGTTTGTTCGTCTGTATGCACACTGGTATTTTAAGATATATGGGACAGTAGATATATAGAACAGTAGATATTCGGGACTGTAGATATATGGGACAGTAATGTTTTCTATTGTTTGTTCGTCCCTGTACACACAGGTATTTTATTGCCCTTCCTTCAGATTTATGGTAACTTTCCTGTCTTCAGACAAGTCTGAAGTAGCAAGTGACACAGGTTCATTATGTTACTGAAATTGACTTTGCATCGAAAAGATTGCCAAGGAATTGCGAAGTCAAGTAAAAATAGAATTGTGTTTGGTCAATTGACTTCACACATGTCACCATGGTAACATATTTCCATATCATCAAAACGATCCTTTAAATATATTCAAATTGTTCCATTTAAATGATTTTTTGTTAAAGAACTTTTGTGTAACCATCATCTGTATACGATATCAATGAATAGCTGACGAGGCTACCGTATGAACAAAGATTGCTGGTTATGTCTAAGCAACACATATTCATTGTACAGCTGTGACAATCTCATATGAAGCCTTAATGTTTACGCAGATTTAAACCTTTTTAGCCTCAAATCAGTGGGGAGTTGTTGGCAACGCGAAGTCATCCTTTGATATTTTTTGTTTTTTCTTTCATTTTAGTTGAACAATCTTTTTGTGGTACAAAACTTGAAAATCGCCTTGAAAATTTGCGACATTGCGCTAAAATCATACT
>JANTCA010004540.1:0-10173 GCA_024741275.1 Chironex yamaguchii
ACGTAATTTCCTAGTATTTTTGGAAAGAGTTCGTACTCTACGTGTATCACCCATTCTCTCTTTGTTTTTAAAGTAATTCAAAAGTGTGGGGGAAATGCCCCCCCCCCCCAGACCACGACGTCTCTGTGCTGTCTTGATGGACGTTTGAATACATTTGAAATTAGATGAATTTTCTAATCGTATATCAACTAAACTATTATTAATTTCTCTTTAATTTTGGCTTTTTGAGTTTTGATCGTATTATAAGCTACATTAATTATCAAACAAAAAAGTATGTATATATAGTTGGATAAGAAACTTGGGTAAGGAGTTGGTACAACGTTTCGTAAATTTCATAGAATATTTTAATCAATCAGTTCTTTGAAGTTGTTAACAGTTCAATGCTCAACATTTAGATTTATCTCAGTGTTTTGGGACCGTTATTAGATTGAGGAGCATAAACCCAACCTTTATAGACAAAAGGAATTTATTGTTCCACTTCGACAGTTTTCCTTGGACCTTTACCAATTCTCTTATCCTCTTTGATTTCCTTCCGTTCTTAATTTATCTTTGTTTTTTCTTCACCAACCGACTCTCTCTTGTTGGTTTGTTTTCGTTATTCCTTACACTACAAATTGGGCCATGTTGTCAGTTGTCTTATTCCGACAAAAGTATGTGATCAGAGATAAAAGGCATTATAGATGAGGTTCTCACTTGAAACAATCACCAAGATATTGTTCACCATAGTAGCAAATATGCGTTTACAGTCTTCTTTGGTTGAATAGACATGTGTATTGGGTGTGCAGAAGATGGAGGTGACCGAACTAAAACCAAAGAAAATAGCCAATAACATTTATGCATGCTCTCTAAATTCGTACTCTGTTTCTCGTACATACTCCAGCGTAAAACACTTCAGAATGTATTTATACATGTAGGCGTCGCAGAATCACACATTTTTCAAATAACTTTAAAAATTCTAATTTGATTCTACAGTCTACAGTTTTCATATTGCAGTTTGCATCGATCATTAGTTCCCGGGCTCCAGAATGCGAACTTGACGACTTGGTTGAATGAAAAGTGACATTTCACAGTAAATACAGCCTCTACTGACAGAGGAAACTAGAGGCAGACAAGACCTTGTAATCTTATTGCACAGAATCTATTTTTATGCTCCTGTCAACCTGTGTAATGCCTTCAAATAAAACAAATGGTGGAATTGCAAAATCTATGACATTTAATTGTCAGTCTTCTTAGTATTTCTTTCAGTGAAATTGCAAACAACATTGCATGAGGAAGAGATTAACATGCCTTATGTATTTAATTCCCTCTCAATTGGGATTTGCAAAACACAGACACAGTGAGGTAGTCTTAACCTACAGAGACAAAAGAAAATGTCTCTTTCACGGCCGAGGTCGAAAATGTTATTCGTTCACTAACGCTAGACATTATTATTCATATTATTAAAATGGGCCCAGCTCACAGCATAAAAACAATAGAAAAAGTTCTACACATATTTTTGTCATAGTCTTAGTAACTTCAAAACACCACTCGTGCAACAAGCAAAACTGAAGCGAGGATTTGAAGACCACGGGTACAAGGGACGTAAAGATAAAAAGTGTATTCAATTAATACTACCTTCAAACTAAAATCGACAACGTTTCTGGGAAATGTTTAATTGTTTGTATTTTGGGGAAATAAGCCACAGCTTTTACCACAACTTAAATCTTTTGTACTTTCTTCCTCTTGCTATGGTGTTTTTCAGTCCTAATCTCCTTATCAGACTTGAGGTCCGGACAAATTAGCCCCTTACAAGGAAAAGTACTGCTACAGTAAACCCTTTAACCACAAGAAATGTTCAGGATACTTAATTAAAACAATAGACTCTGTGTTTCAGCTTGCAGTGAAAAGGCTAGCTGTAGCGACGAATATCGGTTTTTGCTGAAAAATAAAACACCGCAATTAAAGTGTTGCATTGATTTCTGTCTTTCGTATAAATTAAGGAAGGCATTGATTAAATAAGCAATGCAATATCAATGACTTTATAAAATCGTTTTAGGTATCATGCTTTAAGAATGCAAGATGAATTTTTGCGTTTCCAATATGGTCAGTAGACATGTGTCTCGACTACGTATTAGCCAGGAGTCAGATAATCTTGATTCTACTGCTGATAAAAATGTGCACACCATGGCTTCTAGTACTAAACCAGGCATATAGAGCAAAATTATGCACAATACTTGCCAAGTTCCGGTAAGCTTTAAATTTATTGTTATTAGTTATTGGCTGTGTAAAAAAGAGACAAGTTGCGTTTTCGTGAGAAGTTTCTCGAGCTTCAAAACAGGGGCTAGCGACTGCAAACCTACTTATTTAAGTTGAACTAAACATCACACACCAAATAAGACAATACAATGTATCCAATGACTGTCATTTGTACAACATCCAGACTGACGCAGATAATGTGCGGTAAATTTAACTTCTTGCTGTACCCCCAATTCCGTTTTCAATACAAGCCACCCATGTTCGAACGCTGCAATTGGCTAATGGAATTGGTTCAGCATTTGAATTAAAACAGTGCAGAGACAACTGTAGACACTATTTGAGGCTAAGAATACTTTTAGAAGAAGATACTACAGACGACGAACAATCAAGGCAGTGCAGTTCAATTCGTAAATAACAAACATAGTTCTGCAACTGACGAGTTTAAGCTTATAGTCGGTAGTTGCCTGTGTCGCTCGTTTGGCCAGCCTTAATTAGAACATTATTGATTGAACCAATGATCAAGACTCTGATTCACTATGAGAGCAAATGGAAATGTGGGAGTAATACTCATACGAGTGATCAGTTACTCGGAATGAGAGACTTCGACTGATAAATTTCACATAAATAACTTTGTTGTACATTTTGTGGACTGGATTATGATACCTTTAGACCAAGAAGTGGTCAACTGTCATCAGATAAGAAGAAGATTAGACAATAAAGCTGTTAAGGTGAACGTAGCTGGTGGCCATTACTCTAACAATCATCAGACTAAATCCTATAGCTCCTGGCAATAAAACATTACTCGGAAAAGGAATCGATAATTTACAGATCAAACAATCGCAAGTACAGACGAGATTGCGATAATAATGGGACTTAAAATTGAAGTGTATGGTAAAAGACAACCAAGAAAGTCGCTGGTAATGATGACAAAACCCTAAGCAAAATGAAATAAAATTGCATTCAAAAATCATAGAAGGCAAAAGGAAAAGAAAATGTGTCTCATAAAATAAATGCACATGGCCTCCAAGGTAGTCACATGATGACTCACTGCCAATGGTAGGTCTTGCCAGAACTGGATTCTTGAGGGTAGGTCAGATAGTATTGGTGGCAGACGCGATTGGATGGCTAGCTCAGGCGAATGAAACGGAAGAGGAAAGTCAACTTTGGGATAAAAGGGACACATAAGTAATTATACAGAAAGAAAACGCGGAACAAAAAAGGTAGAGCTAATGGGAGTAATTCCGATGAAAAAAATATAAAAGGCAAGATATAGTAGTCAAAGACAAAGTTGCTACATAGTTTATGAAAGGAACATACACGGACAAGTCAACTCGCTCCCCTTACTCACTCCATTCGAGTGTTTCTCCGTGCTCTTATACTGGTGTACGGTTACAGTCCCTAAGCAGTTTGCCAAAATATTTGATTTTCAGAGAAATCATCTTTGTTCTAAAATGATCTTGCAAAGGTCACTATAACTTTAAATGGTAGATGGTAGATAGTCATTTGGTTTGCCTGTTTATCGCTGTATTTTTCAAGACAATATATTAGTTTCAAGTAATGCAGAGCCATGGGAATGAAAATTTAGTGTTTGCATCTATTGATGATCACGCACTAGCTGATTAAAACAACGATTTGGAATTTGACAACGAAATTTATGTCCGATGACGAAGAATATTACAGCTCGTCCATTTTCGAGTATCACTGAACACGAGTCTCGCCACATTTTTGCTTCATGACTCACAAACATTTTGTGTATACTGCCAGTCCAATCGTCAACGTTAACAATTAGGGGACAACGCTTCGGTTATTCTGCGCCTTGCGGACTAGAAGGGATTTAGAGTTTCTTTTTTCTGCTACATAAAAAGTTTAAACGCTTCAATAAGTATGTTTAAGAACTGGTAGACAAGCTTTCTAATCTGACCACTGGAATTCTTAAAATCGGGGACATTTTTGTGATAACTGAACGCCACTTTTTGAAAAATATCGTGGATGTTAACAGTCCGCTTATTAAGTAACGGATCCAAGTTAATCTTGAGCATAACCACTATCCAAGTACAAGATTGTCAGTAAAACATTTTAAAATCACGTTGAGTGCATTGGATAATATTTAATCACCAAGAACACAGGTTAGGCTTACAATTTCTTTCACCTTCGTGTATTGTTGTTCGTGTGCAGATTCGACAAAACAATCTCCCTTGCCTAGATCCAATGTTTGGAAATACCTAATAAACCAACTCTTTCCTCGATGCATCCAACCTCTTGCTTCGAGTGTTTTGAAAGCTCTGTTACGACCAACCTTCTTATGTTCCTCAACTGAAATCATTGGAAGATAATGTAGCATTACGTCTAACCTTTCAACTTCACAGTTAGGCTTCGCGAGTAACATAGTACGCGAGAAATATAGTACGCAATGAGGGGCTACAATGAAGCTGCAAGCTTTACAAAGTGTATTTATTACTTCTGCTCTCACCTTTCCAAAGGGGTATAGCTAAGCAGATCTATATCAGCGTCAAGCTTAGGAACTAAAACGTACATCAGTTACACTTTATGTGCCTGGGAACATCCGTGCTGCAGTTACGTAATACAGTATAGTCTAGCCTAATCTCATAAGATGATGTTCGATTTCTGTTTGTCTTTGCATCTCTGTACATGTCTTTTTCTGCCTGTCTGTTTGTCTACACGAGCCTATCGTGTTCTTCGTCCTTCACTTTAAAATGCATTCTTGTTGTGTAGATAAATGTGTCATATTGTGACGTAGTATATACTTCTGTAGACCATAACATGCACTTAATGTGCACGTTACGGTATCAAATCCATGGATTGATTATATAGCTAATCAGGCTCTTCGACTTATTTCATTACAAATTGAGTCTGATTATAAGAACAATCTAATGATCAGAACCATCTAAATATCAGACCAGTCTAATTTAAAGGCCGTTGTTTCAGGCTTATTTGATTACTGTGCAAATCTAATTGAAAGGCCAGTCTAATCATCAAGAAACTCCTAATATCGAGCCATTCTAACATCACGTTAATCTAATTATCTGGTCAAAACAATTGCCAATGACAATTGAGTCACGAGGGCCTGCCAAATATCAGTCTTATTTAATCACCGAGCAGATCTAATATATTTTCTAAATATCAACTCAATCTAATTATCAGGACATTTTAAATATCAAACAAATATTACTATCAGGTCAATCTAATTACGAGTTAAACTAATTATCAAAGCCTTCCAATTATCAGGAGATTCACAATATTAAGCAAACCTAATTATCCAACTATTCTAACACCCAAGTCATTGTAATTAAGTCAAGCTAGTCCAATTATCAGACCATTCTAACAATCAGACCAATATCAGGCTATTCAATTATGGGGTCAAGCTAAAATGTTAGTCCGATTAATTTCCAGGCCATTTTAAATGTCAGGCCAATCTACTATCATTGTCAGCCAATATATTTGTCAGCCAATATATTTGTCAGCCAATATAATTGTCAGCCAATATGATTGTCAGCCAATATGATTGTCAGCCAATATGATTGTCAGTCAAATATTTGTCAGCCAATATAATTATCCACCAATATAATTGTCAGGATACTGTTAATTTAAAAGGGCAATATGGCTACTAAACGCCTTCAATTACAAGACCAATCTTAAGACCATGGCAATCTGATTGATAGGCCTATCGGATTATTATGCCGATCTAATGATGAAGCCTGTCTATTACCCGGATCTGAATATTACCCGGATAAACTTATCATTATTATGCTGATTTGATTATCAAGTCTGTACCATATCAAGCCGATCCGTTTTACGGGCAAATCCATTCCGAATCCGACAATTATGCCGATCAGGCTGTAAAGTCTATCCTGTTACTAAGCCATACAATAATTAGGTCAATTTCATAATTACGCCGCTTTCGTAAGCAAGGTTATCGAATTAAAAAAATTTATCATGACATCAATCTGCTTACGTCCATCCGATATTTGTGTAAATCTTATTACAACACAAATCTAATCGTCGGCAAAAAAGAGATTCTTGGGTCACTCAGATTATTCTGATGTTCTATCCTTGTGTCCTATCGGGGCATTCTGTTTATTAACCCAGTCTAGGTATCAGGTCAATATTTTCACGTTTATTACAGCTAAACGTTCCTCGTCAACTTATTCATCTATGTCACAATATTGTTACACAAAGTCGTGCAGACGAAAAAAATTATCCAAAAATGGCGGCTGTTTATCATGTAAGCATACATGCCATTACTCTCTGTATTACAGTGCAACGTAGTTTATCCAAATCTCAGTTATCCAAACCACGTATATCGGAACACTGTTTTAGGTGTAATGTTTTATCCGAACATTTTTCATCAGGCAGAGCACTAATTCCTGCTCATCTCCGATTAAAATCAAGCCCTAAATTAAACACAGGGAGTAACAAAAACATCGCTAATTAGCGAATCAATCTGTGAGAAACAACAACAGCGACTCATTTTTAAGTAGGTGTGAAGAGACCGTAATCGTTCGAACAAGCGCCCCTCTCAAATAATTGCCCCTCTCGAATAAGCGCCCCCCTTTAAAGAAGATAATTGTACAAGCGCCCCTCTCGAATAAGCGCCCCCCTTTCTTCTAGGGTGGGCGCTTATTCGAATTTTCGAAATAAACGGAGAAAATCGATTAAAAAATTCAATATCTTGAATGGAGGGAAGGAAACACCTCGGAAAAGAAAGAATAACACTTTTGACAATTTTTATTCTTTTTTGTTTTTCTTATCAGGAAACATCTTTAATTCAAATAAATTAAATCTTGAATTTTTTCGTCTCGTGTGCACTATCGTGTCCGACCAATGGGAGTCAGAATGATGAGATCACCTGCTTCAAAGAAGGTCAGCCTTGTAGCGAAGGGCGCTGTATGTTGGGAAAGCAATTAGAATATATGAACACTCCTGAACTGAACCCGTTTGCTCCTGATGAAATCGATATGGCAGATGCCTGTCCTTGGGAACTAATCGTCGATGAAGACCATGAAAGTGACGAGGATATTGATATTTTGTAGCGTAACCAAATTTATCGGGTATTTACATGTTTGACTTCTGTTCTACTGAGAGATGTAAAATGTGCAAAAGAACGTAGATCTTTGAATTTTTAATCCTTATTTTTCGAGAAATATTTTATAAGCTCCGATCTAGAATAAGCACCCCCTTAAAAGCAGAAAAATTAAATAAGCGCCCGGGCGCTTATTCGAACGATTACGGTAAGCTCCTATGTTAAAGTTCCGTTGGTTATGTCATGAATGTTGCTGAAAATTATAAGAATAGTTTGACTCCTTCTTATGTCTTGTGTCTGATTTTTCCTAAACAAATCTTATCTTCAAGCATACAAACTTTCGGCTTATCCGAACGACCCTTTTCACATTCAAGTCCAAGCTGTTTGGACAAACGAAAGATGCTCCATGATATTGAGAGAAAGAATCCGTAATGAGTTTCGCGTTTAGTACATCTTAGCCTTGTGTCATTTTGTAGAGACCATAATAAGACTTCAGTTTATAGGGTGCAGTGCTAAAAATTTTTTGACGAAAATAAAACATTAATTGTAAAGAAATGTCCAAGTGGGTGGATGGTATTGATTTGGGATGGGGAGGCTGGAACTTAGAACTTTTCCTTATTGGCTATGCCTTTTCCCAATCCAAACAAAGCTGTTTATCTTCCAATTAAACGACATAAACAAATATCTCATTACTTGTCTGTCAGCATGTTTGGCTGGCTGCAAAAATAACACGTTGAACATTCTAACAATTATCTTTTACATTTCGAAGCAAAGCGTGGGTCATGTGACACTTTCATGTACATCAAAATGGTTAGCAGTAATATCCATCTGTTTACCCCATAAACATTACAGCAGATAAGACTTTCTCACCATATGACAAGGGATTAGTAAGAACCTCCCAGTTCGGAGCATGCGATGATATTAACTATTAATTAAATGGAAAATTATTCTGTGTTCTTTGAAACACAAACATAAAACAGTTGTATATTACAGCGTGTCCTATATGCCAAACCAGCGTTCATTAACATTCAAGGTCACCCAACCTGGTCGAATAATTATTCCAAGAAGAGCTATACCAAATAAACAGCGCAGATAGTGAATGGAAAGCTACAAAACAGATGTTACTACGCAATCATTTCCCTGTACTCTTAACAAGCAGTATGCAAAGACATAAAACCAGACTGCAATAAGCTCTACTTTGAATCATGATGATATTCTTGATTGTCGTATGCAAAATTTCCAAATATTCTTTTTCATTGCGGACAATCTGTAAACCTTGGCAAACGAGAAAAATAGAACTTCTCCATATTCTTCTAATAATGAACAAAAGCATCCTCACTTCTGCATTTAGTGGACAGCCTCGTCTCCCGAATGAGATTATTTGTCATTCCCATTAATTTTTACTACGGGTATGTTGTTTCATCTAAACCAGCTTCGTTTCATTATGCTTCTAATTCGTTTTCATAGACGTTCTTTCTACGCGGTTTATAATTAAGCGGCTGTGCTATAGTCGCTGCAATCTGCACTACGTCAGAAATAATACCTACAGTAAACGGTTGCCATAGCTTTTGTTTCAAAAACAGGAAATTTTGACACGTTTGGTCTGTACATGATAATGGTTCAAAAATTTCACTAACACGGCACAGCAGTAATGTAAATCTAGATATAAGATGGTGACTGCATATTCTCCACTGAGAGTGTGTTTGTATGTGAGAAAATAAGGTTTAAAGGGGACAATAACTTTGGACAACTTCATACGTATGGTCACTCCGTGAAGGAGGTGTCTAATGACTGGTGTACCGTAAAAACAACTACCATGTGCAGAGTTTGCCAATGTTATGACTATTGTTGTACTGGCTTATTAACTACGATAACAGAGGTCATCTTAATATACTACACAACCACGGCCATGGAATAATAGGTAAGTCGTTTGTATTTCCAAAGTGCAAAGTTAGAAGCCATGAGAAAGTCTTACGTTACGTCACAGTTCCTTAGCCAACATAACAAAAACAGAGTTTTGATAGAGTTGTCATAGATCAGGTTGTTATTATTCGAGTATGTCTGATTCAGTGTCATTGTTACGTAAAAAAGTTACTCCTTGTATATCCAAAAACTCATATTTTGGTCTCAAGAAAGGCGTATTGTTCAACTCTCTTCAGAGTATGAATCGTACTTTCTTTTGTCGTTTTTTTTCGTCTTTTTGCCTTTTCTTTATTGTTTCTAATTGGAGTTCCGATCATAAAAATTGTCACACACCTCTGCTTATCTTCCTGAAAATCCGTATCCTCAAGAGTATCAGACGAAAGGAGTTTTAACTTGCTTTTTGTGTAAAATCGAAAATTTAAGACGATTCACAGAATGAAAATAACGTTGCAATCTGATGGCTTTTGGGGCGAAGAAAACCAACGCGAGGTTTTTCGAGCCACAAGATTTGAAAACTCGCAACAGAATGGTTAATCATAGGACTAGAACCTCACTGATTCACAAAATTGTAGTGCGGTAATACTTTCTTTACCCCAGTTCTTCCTTCTTTCTGTATCTTTCCACAGATCTACTCTTGCCTCTGTTCTTGTCCTATGTCTCTTTTCTAATTGTTTCTCTTATACTCCATAGGTCCCAGTCCTCCTTCACTCTATCTCTCTTTCTCAATCTCTGATATATATCTATGATATATACATACATAGATATATCATATATCATAATATACATACATACATACATACATAGATATATCATATGATATATCCGTGTATGTATATATCATAGATATATATCAGAGATAGAGAAAGAGAGATAGAGCGAAGGAGGACTACATATATATATTTGTCAAGAGTGGGCATTACCAAAATAGTTGCACTAAGTGGGAGCCGACTGGGCTTGAACTGGTAACCCTCAAA
>JANTCA010004541.1:0-10173 GCA_024741275.1 Chironex yamaguchii
TCATTCTTGTTTATAGTATAACCCTTTTTTCGCTTTCGGGTGTTGTTAGTGAGATCTAACGAATATTTGGAGCAACGTGGGCCTACTAAGGAGTTTCCCTTGATTTGATTTCCTAATTTAAAAGACTTTGAACACACAACTGACATCGTGTTTGAAAAATTCATCATGCCTGTTTATAGTATAACCGTTTCAACCTTAGTCAATGCCACTAAAATCCTTTGACTTTTTTTTCGAACTAATTGAAAAACGCAGTTAGCTCCAGACAGAGGGTATGAGTTTTCTCCATAAGCCTCAATAACACCTAAAAGGAAGTAGAATTCCAGCGAGTAATAAAGTAAATTGATCAATAACATCTATACAAAAATTTAAGTGAACAAATATTTTTAATAATTGCATAAAAATTATGTTAAATAAATTGGGTTTAGGTACCAATGAAAAATTTGGAATTATCCGGTTATTGAGGCCGAACTAACTTTTGACCATTTCCCTTTTAAGCGCGTATAAAATTGTACTTGTACGTGATCTTTCAATCAATCTTGTTTTGTGAAGAGAGTTGGGTGCCTAGAGGTAAGAGAACTTGTAAATTTAATATTACTTTCAACCAGGAGAAGTCACCTAAAATGTGATTAACAGTAGAGTAATGTTAAATGAGGTACTGATTACACTGAAACCTGAACTGAATTGCTGAACAAAATGTATATATGGTTGGTTTGTAACTGCTATTAAAAGCAACCTTGATCCAGGTAATAGAGAATGCATATTGTACAAATTATTTTGCACTGCAACAGCCAAATCAAGTTAAATAGGCCAGTCGAAGCAAGTTTGTGCTAATATTGATGGTGGCTACTGTTATTGACATGGATGGGTTTTGAAGCAATGTTATATTGGCAATGGCATTTCTCGAATCAACACGTCTATTGTAGACCAGGAGTTGTATATTCGTTTTTGGAATTGCTCCAAGTACTAAATTTTGATCAGTTATTTTTCAACTTTTATTCCACACCAATTCATTAAGTATAACTCCTTTGCGATATAAACGAATGTGCTGCATGAATTTTTATTAATAATTAGAAAGTCAATTGTATATGTAGGGCCATTTTCTTCCAATGATCTTCTCTTAGTTAATTTGAATTACCCTTATATAATGTTGCCATAGTTGTCTATAACTTTCCATTTGTGAATATTAAACGCATTAACTTGCGTACTTTTTGCGTACACGTAAGCCGCCAGTTTATGTGCACGTATATCTTCGATTTTCATAGACAAAAATGTATAATTTTTCTATTAGATGATCTGCCCACACGTTGTTCTTGTATTTCCTTGGACATTTATCCTCAATTTGCTTACA
Source organism: Chironex yamaguchii (assembly GCA_024741275.1). NCBI lineage: Eukaryota > Metazoa > Cnidaria > Cubozoa > Chirodropida > Chirodropidae > Chironex > Chironex yamaguchii. The sequence goes on from JANTCA010004541.1 coordinate 1,349, forward strand.
TGAACGTGTTTAATTTGCGTTCTCAAAAATGTTTAATATGCCAATTGGTGATCTCCTCTTTACTTACACGTTGTTCTTCCATTTACAGAGTGACAAAATAATTAGTATTTTGCCGTAACAAATCTCCCCATTATTTGGAGAATGTCCTGGCTGACGATTAGTCGGTCCATGGAACGATTTTATTTCTTAAAATGTACGTTTTTCATAACAATTTATGGACGACATTTAAAGTCGAAAGGCGCCTTGGATCTTTTTATTTGGAAACAAATTCATGAAGTAATATCAATCCATGACGGCGCATCATTTTTCTGATCGATATGCGATGCGCTTGATAGCCATTATCAGTTACCAGCGACAAAAGTATTTTAGCAGTTTGGCAGAAAAATTACTCCTATCACTTTTGGCGACGCATGTTCTAACTCTTTCTATTAGGCTATACAAGTATTGTTCGATATGATTTGGAAAGCTTCGTTTTGCTTAGGATAGGAATCTATCCGCACATAGTTGCTATCTGACTTAGGCGAATGGCAATTCACAGCAGTTTAGACGCGTTTATCATCTGTCACTTGGGCCTCTTGAGAGCGATACTCGATTTCCCGTGGCAAAGAAATACCAGCAGATCTAGTCCTGATGATGACGCAGGTTTCGACGCTGTACATTGGACTTTTCAATGTATCTTCAATTGCTCCTCTATCCATTGTCCAATGTATGTTAATCCCTATTATTTCCCAATCGAACAAAATCTTGCCGTCAACAATTGTGACATTGCGTTTACACATACTTAAAAGCTTTTTCTCGTCTGATACTCTTCAGACAATATATCGTGAGAAAGGAAAATATAGATACGTGGCAACCATTTCATTAGAAACATGGATTGAAACTAGCCAATCATCAATCAGTAAGAAAGAAATATATCGGAGTAAACTTGGAAAAACACGTCATTATTGGAGGAGTCCAATTGAAATTACGAACTTTCAAGCCTACAAAGCCCGGGATTTCTTGTTTTCAGGTAGGCAGACTCCAATACACTTAGATGGAAGTCGAGGAATACGCCTCCACTTCTTTCTGTCCTGGCCGAAAGGGTTTGGCTTTGAGCCCCGTCCACCCGGAGATGACGTCTTTGTGCTGTAACTGAGGTCATCCTGTTCTTTTTTAAAAAGGGAGTCTACCCTGTATTACAGTCTTCGTTAGATCATCTTGCGTCTTTCTCATGCACTGACCGTAATACTGCAGTTTTCTCTTTTTTACCGATGGCAGTAGTTATCTCTTTGCGCCTTATTGCTCTAGAATGCTGTCATTAGTTTTTTTCTTCATGGCACTAACACGTAGCATTGTTCTGTACAACCACATTTTAGTAGCTTTTATCCTCTCTTCTAGAGCCTTCTTCAACGTCCACGCCTCAGCACCATAGGTCACGACACTCCACACCAATGCCTTCATAATCTTGATTTTGAAGGATCTCCTCATTCCTTTGCCCTTCAATATTGCTGTGTAGTCCAGCATCATCCTCTTCGCTATTGCTAGTCTGCTTAGAATATCCGTCCAGCAGTTCCCATACGGTGTAATCAACGACCCGATTGAATTTTTCAACGTTTTTTACATTTTGTCCCTCAATATAGATTATGCTGTCTGTCGTCCTGCCTCACAGTCATAAACTTTGTTTTCTTGACATTTAATTGCAGTAATCTGCTCTTTCCGGCTTCATTAATTTTGGTCGAAAGGTTTTCTGCCTGCTCGCCTGTTTTTGCTAGTAATGCTGCGTCATCAGCATACTTTGAAATCGTTCTTCCTCATGTGCTGATTCGCATCTCATTGATCTGTGCTTCACACATCACTTGCTCTCTGTAGAGGCTGGAAAGAAGAAGGGAGCAAATGTAGCCTTGCGTACGCTTGTCCCTATGTTAAAGTGGGGTGAATGCTCACTATTCAAAGGCAAAATTGGTGATTGATCGTGATATATTCCTCGCAGCAGTGCTACCAGATGCTTCGGGAAACCTATTGGTATCATTATTCCGAAAAACTGGCTGTGGCTTACAGAGTCGCTTTACTGTAGTCGATGAAGATGACATATGCTTGCTCAGTTGTAGCAATCTCTTTCTCTATCAGAACTTGCAGTGTTACTAGCATGTCAGCTGCACTCCTTCCATTCCTGTATCCTGCCTGCTCGTCCGGTAGTTCGTCTTCTATTTTTCCTTTCATTCTGTTCAGCAGTATTATTAGCAGGACCAAATTCGCATGGCTTTTTATTGCTTTAGTTCTGTAGTTCAAGCACTCCCGTGGGTGTCCATTTTTGAAGAGGACATCAGACTCTTGTATTCTCCAATCTTTTGTCCACTCACAGCTATTCCATATCTTTTTCAATATCTGGTGTAAACCTTGTACATCAGCTTCTCCACTTGGAGGTGGTAAGGTTCGCTGAAATGTTGTCCATACCCGGATTTATTTATTTTTAACTGCTTTACTGCTGCTTGCACTTCACTAATTAAAGGTCTACCACCTTCGTAATTATCCACCATTATCTTTTTCAGCGATGCTTCATTTTTTGGTTTGCCAAAGAGCATCTCTCCTCATTCTTTGCATCTTTCCAGAACAACTTCAGGTTCAGTTATCGTTCAGTTATCGTTTTTCCATTCTTGTCATGTATGCAAGCCTGTTTAGGCTGAAAGGTTGCATTTTATATTTTGGTGATTTTCTCTAACATGGCTTTCGACTTGCTTGCTTCACATATCTATTTGCGCACATTTTAGCTCCTCACCCTTATCTCTCCTGATTTTGCGTGGTACTTCTGCTGTCTAGATTTGTTATTTTCCTTTGCTACAATACGAACCTCCCCACTCATCCATGGGATCTTCGCTTTTTTGTTCCCTAAATCTTGTCTGCTGCCCCATGTCATTCTGCTTTTAACTACTGCCACAGCTCCTCAGATGTTCCGTCTCAGATGTACTAACACACTGAATCGATTCTGTGTCTCAACTGGATACTCATTCCTTACTTCCAAATTTTGAAAAGAATCGATGTTACAGTGTGTTGTATAGGACGTATTTTGTGCATCTTAAAATACTTTAGTCTCATATTTGCTTGCACTAGAATGTGATCGGTGTCTCCATCAGTCTTGACTTGCAATCGATGACACTTATTTTTCAATGCTTTTGTATTATCATGTAGTCAATTTGATTTCAGGTGTTACTATCTGGTGATATCCAGGTGTATCTCTGAGCTTTCCCATGCCGAAAAGCAGTTTTCATGATGAATAAGGCATTGTCTCTTGTGAAATCCCCTAGTCTCTCTCCAGTTTCGTTTCTTACACCCAACCCAAAATTTTCTTATGCTACTTTCTTAATCTACTTGATCACCAACTTTAGCGTTGAAATCACCCATGACCACACAAAGCTATCAGTGTATTAGCCTATCAAGAACAGCCTGGAGCTGGTTTTAGAAGTCCTACACGTCTTCATCACTATGTGACGTTGTTGGTACATATACCTGGATTACATTAGTTGGAGTTGGTTTAGTGTTGATTTTTGCAGTTACGATTCGATGTAACTAGGCCAACTATCCGAAAATTATCTCCCTTACAAATTTTGGCGCATTCTGAAACTTCTAGTAAATGTTGGCCTTTTGCAGAATCGAATATAATCCGCACGATTGTATGCACCTGGGGCCTAGGATGGCCACGTCATCTCACATTTAAGATGTGTCCACGAGAACACGAAATGGAACACGAAATGATAGACTGCTGTCAAGAGTATTGCCACCGAAAATTTCCCTTTCAATGTACTCGCTCCCTATACCTCTCCAATTTACACACATAAGGTTTCTCGTTATGCATACGCTACTGGCCTCTGTGTTTATGATCATTATGGTTTGTTTTAAGCCAAATAATAAAGATTTTGATTTTCCTTGGCTTTGCTTACAATGCATCCATCGCAACAACCCTTGTTGCAAAATTCACATTCTAAACGTCAATGCGAGGCGCTACAGGTTAGAGTTTAGTTGACGCTTCAGTAATCAAGTCCTTATACAACCTAATTGTTCTAATTGGGGAACAGGGTGTTAGCTTTCTGCTCTATTACCCCACGTTTTGGTCACTGGTGCTTCTACTGTTGAATGTCTATTAAGCAATGTTAATATCTGCTGAGCAAACGATAGCCTTAATTCCCTTTCACCCTAAAAGACATTTGGCAATTTAATCGACGTAAAATGTTTGTCGAGGTGAGCGACTTTCACGAATCACAATGCCACTGTGGTAAACGCACCATTTACATAAGCTGGGAAGCTGTCAGCCTTTGACGACCAACTTCTCCTGTCTTTGCTTGGCTGTTCCCCTGACAATTTCATATCACCAATCTCTTCAAGTGTAGCATGGTCTTCTGTTTCAGGCAAAAAATGGAGTAAGACGGACGATATAATTGAGAATCCTCCCATAACCGCGTATGGAAGTGTTGCATGGTAACGAAGCAACCACTTTGAAATCCAGGGAGAAGTTGCAGATCCAACAGACACAGCAAGGCCTAAGAGACTCATCGCTTTTGACCTGTTGAATGGAGAAAGGAAAATTATTTTGTTGAGTTTCGTATATACTGGAAGACATATTATAGGTCTTTTCACCGTGCTCATGATCTATTAAAACTATAAACTACAAGGCTTGATAAGTAATTACGAACTGCAAAAATTTATGAATGTGCCTACCACACTTGAATCAAAATTGTCATTATGTTCACTTTTCACTCGTGCAAACTTTAACATCTTACACCTTCAAACAATTATTCGTCTGTATGCTGACCACCGATAACCAAGGATGTGGCGATGTGGGACATGGGGTGTAATACCCCCAAATTCCAATGATAGTTTGTCATTCAGCAGGGAATTTAGCATTGATTGGGAAGTTACCAAAGAGACCAAAAGGCAACACAACGCAGCGTTTCCATCAGTCTTATAACCCTCTCATAACCCTCTCATAAAAATACTCCTTAAAATATTACTGACCAGAATCAATCTAGTTATAGATAGACACCTAAGTTAAACATAACTAGGCTCCAGGAAAAGTTATTAGAAAGTGAAACTTTCCTTTCAAGCACACTCGTCAAAAGAATGCCTAAAAACAACGAAATATGTATCTGCTATGTTGATTACCCCAAAGTGTTAGGTAGAGTACTTTACATCAAACCCATCGAATTCATAAAACAGCAGAGATACCTGATCATGAAGGCAAGCTCAAACGCATCTCTACGTGAGGCACCCAGCTACCGTAAGAACTCAGGCTGTGGCATTCAAGAAGAGTAAAGGGATAAGACAAGAGTTGTATTCTGCTATCAGTCCTTCTCAACCTATATAGTGAATACCTGACAAGAAAGACACTGCAAAGGAGGGCAAGTCAACGGTATGAACATCAATATCCAACATACAGAAAACACAGTTCTCGTTGCAGAATGTGCACGAAAAATGCATGTTAAGGTCGAGGCTCTGTGCAGAACTTGTAAAATGTATGGAATGCAATTGAATGCTGCAAAGACCAAAATCATGTATGTTGGCAAGGCATGACCAGACAAATTTACGGTAGAAGTTGATGGAAAAGATTTGAGGCAAGTGCTTTTGTTATAGAAGAACCGTAAGTGAAGATTGAGACGAGACATCAGAATCATTTAAGCTATGTCTACTTTAGATACTATGTGTATTAAACACTGGCATGTGACTGTGAAACATGGCTTTTCACTATGAACATCCTCAATCGATAATGTAAGATTTAAAATGTGATTTAAACAGACAAATCATTTTACACCCTCTATCAAACACATCATTTAACACCCTCTATCTGACATTATGTAACACTCTCAATCTGGCACATCATTTAATGCCCTCTGTATGACATTACCATGTATAGAACCAGGCAAGACTTGTCAGTCTGTGGTAACAATACCCTTTGAGAACGGTACACATTCAGTTTTTGTTGCTCATGGATCTTTGGAGTAGATACACGTGTATCACATTTTGCTAGGTTTTTCAACACTCAGCTGAAGTAGAAAAACTTTTGGACAAACTAATGTAGCCAAAGACGCAACATTTTGATATAACAAGAGCTGTAAAGAAACATTATAAGTATTGGATTATCCTTACCTAATAATCGTAGGGTAAAGTTCTGCTCCCCAGACAAACAAAACGTCAAATGCCAAGGTGATGAAGAATTTTCCACTTAGGCCTAAAGCAACACGCATCCAAAGTAACCCTGTAAAATAGGTAAAAATTCTTTATAGTCGTCTCAATGAAAACGTCACTGGTGTCCACTAACAACTTGGTAAGCTGTTCGCTGAAAGTTAGGCTATGAATATAAATGAGCTTTGTTAATGCAGGGACCGGTTTGGAACCAATTGATGTATTGCATTCTCGAGTAACATTCTCCTTGAATATAAAATTCGAATTGAGAGGCGACGAATTGAATTTGTTATGACTACAAGACTGCATCCAAAGTCAAGGCTTTAGAAAGATTATATTATTTCAAGGAAGTTTATTGCTTCGCAAGAAGTGAGAACAAAATCTATAAAATAAGAAACCCAGTACAAAGTTAACACCAAGCAACATTATTGATTTTAAGCTGTCGCAATCTTAAACCCAGCAATTTATGTAAATACGTAAATGTTTTTCATATGTTGCCTACTTAAAATACAGGAAGGTGTAAGTAAGTAGGCATTGCCTACTAACAATTTAAGTTAAAACCTAACAGCCCACTTCCGTGTTAGTTTAAACTACTATGTCAAGGGGAGAGGTTTTTATTGGATAGCTTTTATGTTGTATACTTATTGATCTAAACTAACTTTTTATGGTACAAAACTTAAAATTTGACTTGACTACAAAATTGCGCTAAAACATACTCAAAAGGTTTTTCGTCGAATTGCTTTCAAGACGTCGGAGATTTTGCGATCCATTCATAAGAATTGCGTACCTACCACACGAGAAAACGTAGCAGTACATGAATTGCTGAGATTGGGTGACAGGATCAAACAACATGTTTCAGCTAGTGTACGCCAAGCATCAAGGCCGTCTAGAGAATAGCCATGGCACAGCTAGATCGTCCTTCCATCAAAGTGTATTGGAGTCTGTCTACATTAAAGCAAGAAAACCAGGACTTCGTAGGCAGAAAGAGTTCGTCTTTCACTTCGACTTTTCGAGCAAGGGTTTTATTTTTCATTTTCCATCTTTCTTTTTTCTTTTATTGTCAAGGCTTGCCTAGTTTTCGATCCATGAAAAATTTAGAATACCTGGTAACCAAGGCCCAACTCGCGTTTGACAATTTCCGATTTAAGCGCGTATAGTTCCCTTTCTGACGATCCATACTCCTCGAGTGTGGGACGGAAAATAGCTTTTAAGTATGTTATTGTGCAATGTCGCAAATTTTTAAGACAACTGATTGATTTTATGTTCTGCTCACATTCATTAACAAAATTACATGAGCAATTTCTTGTGACTATGTGCCTAAATTCAATACTGTTTTCCATTTAATAAGAAATAAGACTTACCTGAACCCATGTAAACATGCATTGGTATCAAAACACTGCTTAGACCACCAACAAAAAAACCGACCAGAGTTGGCGATCTGCGTCCAAATCTGTTAAAAGGGTAAAAAGAGAAACGTGTTTTGGGATATGTGTGTAACATTTTGTGCCTAAAGAGATTTTTAAACCGGGCATTGCAAAATCTGTGAGGACAAACCTATAATATCAGCATTGAGTTTTCCTTTTATACTGTTGTGGCTCACCATGATCTTTATCAGCGGTACAAAATTGTGAGTCGGAGGTTTCAAATGGTACAACGCCTATTGATGTTAAAGGACTGATTGGAAAAAACTCTTTGCTGATAGTGATTACGCGGTGTTGTGGCAATCATTTCAACAGCTTCTAACTGATTAGTCAGAAGCCGTGTTCTCTCTCACTGTCTGAGTTTTATTGGCTTTCCAGACTGAGAACTGTATGACTGATATTGGCTGTCTAGCTCAGTGCCAGTTCAAAACTTACTGGAATTTTCTATCATGAAATGACTGTGTCATAGAACTATTTTTAGGGAAAGAACTTTCTAGGATTTACTATAGATAGATAACATCATATTCCACAATGCTCTAGAAGCCATATTGTAAAATATAAAAAGGCCTGATTTCAGCAGGGAAACCAGTCTTCAGTAGTTAACTGCTTTGTAAATAAAGTAGATTGTTGAGAAGATATTATCAAAGGGATTTTTACTTATTACTTTTGAAATTCCTGCTTCCTGATCTTGAGTCAAAGATACAACATGCAGTGACATTAAAAGTTTTATAAATACATCTTTGACATGCGTTTTTGTCGTCTCAAGATTAATGATCAACTCCACATTTTCCCTTGTCGTTTACTTGCTATCTGTATTTTTATGTCTTCAAATAGAGTTAGTTGGCTGATTTTGCTAATGTTTGTTGTTAGTGTTCTCAAATTTGATTATTTATTGGTTTTGAATACAATTTTGTCTTCTCTGTAATAAGAAGCATTTTTTGAAGTATTGTTGTGTCATAAACTTTGAAAGATATATTGTTGTGAATTCATGCTGGATGGAATGGATGGAGGAAAGGGACAGTAGTAATATATGATAGGAAAGTGTCTGCAAAAGTGAAGGGATAAATGTACAAAATATGTGTGCGGCCAGCTGTGTGCAGCCAGCTTTAAAGTGGACCTACACCTTTTTCAGTTTTGACAAATATTTTTTAAATGAATTGGAAATGACTAAAATCCGAAACGGGGCTACGATTTGCTCCAGGCATTTCTCTACAGACAGCTTCAAATGTAGGTTTCACAACCTACAAGAACAAG
>JANTCA010004543.1:0-30639 GCA_024741275.1 Chironex yamaguchii
CAGCTATTGTGGTAATGCCCACTCTTGACAAATATATAAAAAGCACTGTGTCTGTTGAGGTATTATATATATATATATACACGGATATGGGAGAGAGATCGAGCTCCATGTTAATTAAATACATAAAAAATTGAAGAAATAAACACTTTCAATCTTTTAAATAATTCTTCTTTAAAAAATTGAGTTTTATATACATATATGACTTGTGTCCCACTTTTTACCTTTGTATGTATGTTAATATCTGCTAATGTGCATGCAACATTAACAAAACAGTCACAGCTGCACATTTGCACACGGGTTTATTTAGTAAACCGCACACACTGCGTTTCGTAGTGAAATCCAGCTTATGATAAACTAGCAAGGAGATAAATACGGGCATTCCATAGACTCTCAGATCTGACACTGTTCAAGATCATCGCAAACTGTTCTTAGCAAGGCAAATTCCCGTTCAGCTGGACCGTGGTGAGAGAATGTTGTCACGCTGCTTTCTGAACAGCGGCACAGATTGTCACCACCTCCATAAATTGGAAATTTCTAAACGGCGTGTCGACAGCCACTACCAACCAAAACAGCCTTTGGGTGTTACCCTTCCATATAAAGTATATAAAATTCGTTACTACAAATATTACTAGCTTCACTGAGTTTCACCGATCTCTCAGAAGACCAAAAGGAACACATCGCTATCTGTGTATCAACTAAACTTTCGTTGAAAAAGCTCAGCTAAAGTTAAGCACAACCTTTCCATGGATAACTGACGACAATTTTTTAACTCACCTTCTGTATCTGTGAGTACTTCCATTCGTCCACTGAACATTGCACCCAACATACTGTCAGGCTTTTTGGTTAAAGTTCCAATCGTTGTGAGGAATACTGTTCCACCTACATTTAGCTTCACGTAACGTGTCGACGCTCCTTTCACGACAGCAGATGTAATCGTCTGTCCAGACATTGTGCCTTCTTTACTTACTTCCCGAAAGCTCGTCTCCGCCTTGGAAATAGTTGACCAAGTGAAGGTCTAAACAAGAGCCTGATACATTCCTTACAAGTCAACTCCTTAACTACATATGAGAAATCACTTTACGACACAGATACTTATATGAGATGGCAAAAATAGTTAAAAACAGAACCTGAGTCAAGCCGCTGACTGCGGAGCTTCCTAAACAAGAGAAAAAACGAGACAAAAGCGCCTTAACGAGACAGTTCAAAGATGACTGCCAATTTACTCCAAGACCAAGACTGCAGGTCGAAAATCCACAGAAGGATTGATCTTTTCTTAACATTAGCGGTAAAGTTACAAATTCTATATTGGTCCAGTAGTCGCATACTAGCTCGACAATACCGCATTTCTGTACATCATTTTCGCAATAATTGTACAGCGCCCCCCTTGTTTGACCAGTGGAGGCAGACCATGAAACAGGACCAAAAAAGACAATTTAAATGTTATACATTTTCCTTTCTCAGTTACACAAATTAATGTTATAGACTTAATTGTCGTGCAAATTATTTGATCCAGATGATTATATGAATTTCAAATCATAAAAGTTCAGTAAAACGAGGCGGAGTTGTGCTTTAGGTGACCTCTCAATTTTGACTGTGTGAAGATATTGTACATTGATAAACTCCTCTACCCTATGGAACACCGCTAGCCTCAGTACATCAATGACTTGCTAAAGTGTCTTTGTACTATGACAGATAGAAAAAAATTAATGACTAATGATAAGTTTCCTTCCTCCTTACCTCTCAAAGACAGTTAGAGGGCATTGAAGATTTGGGGAAAACACTATAAGGGGTTTAAAGGTTAAGTTTAGATTTCAGGCAGGAAAACACGTAAAGCGATGGCCTTTTCGCAACTGGGGTAGATGTAGCACAGTTAGTAAGTTATCATTAACATGATCCAGAAATTTCTAGTTGTACTTCTGTGTGATGACTCCCTTGTATGTGTGACATGGGTTAATGACCTACAGCAAAGGGGCTAGAGTAAATGTTCAATGCCAGTGATTAACATACAACTAACAAAGAAAAAACATCGATCAAAATTGCCTGCATCTTAAAGGTTTATTAGGGAGCTGCCCATTAGTTAACAGCATCCTTTTCTTGATAGAGGCCCTTAAAGTACATATTTTAAACTCTTATTACGTCAACGTTCTTTAGGAGCCCACCAACGTGAGGCCGTAGAAGATCTAAGCCCTCTTTCCCCTTGGTGCTGCACCATTGATAAAATCGAGGATCAAAAGGTAACTTCACACAATGAAAATAGCTTTGCAATGTAAATATGTAAATGAATTACTTAAATGATTCACAATTTCAGATGGATTTATTTTTAAATAATTCGTTATTATTTATGCACAAAAAGGAGACTTGATGGGAAAATGTTTTAAAAAATTTACCCAGGAGATCTTTAGGAGAAACACTGATTCAGATATCAGCATAACGTGTGTCATTTATTAACCGTACTCATTTCTCGTTTAAAAACTTAACCCAAATAAATTTTTTAGTTTACTTACTCGTACAAACCATTTTCCAAAATGAGGAAGAAATTCTGTTTTTATCTTTGACTATAAAACCCCTAAAGTAAGAAGCAGGGCATCATTATAAACTACCATTAAAATCATTTACAATAATAAAGTGTTTGGGAATATAGAAAAAAGAAAATATAACATTTTTAACATCACGAGTCATTTGATGAAGAAAGCGATCCATCCGGAAGTCTCGACCTGCCTGGTATTAGTCACACGCATTATTGTATGTCTGTCCTGTATCATTCCTGTTACAGCAATTGTAATTGATGATGGATTGTAAAAAAACAAACAAACAAACGGAAGCTGAATTGACTACCTGAACTGCCAGGAGATGTATGTTTTTTATTCAATGCTACAGTTTTAGGGCGCAGATAGATGGTTATTCTTTTAGTTTGATTTTCACAACTTTTACTCTCAAACATCAGCCGGGGTACTGCATTGCTGGTCGGAGATGGGTAAGAATGAACTGCTAGCCATTATTGAGCTTGCGAGGATGGCAATCGAAATTGCATAAACCTTTCCATAATACACGATAGGCTTTTGATCCGAGCCGTCGTACAGCATCGGAGAAGGACATTGGCTTGCAAGTTTGATAAGTTCCATACCGCAAAAAGCTCATCATCTGACGCTCATTATCAAACTTGATACACTTTTCCTCAAAGCCACCCTCGGAATCAACCGTCAGCAAATTTGCTTAACATTCTATTAATCTCCTTAAATTCAAATTTAAACTCGCTGCAGCGATTTCCGGAGAATTCGATAGTATTACATAGCATCTTTTCAGTGTAGTTTGGTATTAAAGGAAAACTCATGTTGCATATTTAGTTGTAGCTAAATTTGTAGATTTATTGCTTCAATAATCTTTGTTTTTTATTGTTTGCCACCAAATGGCTTACCTCCCTGTGACAGATAACTAAGGATACGGTAGTGCACACTTAATGATTTTGACAATATTTCATTTGAGGATTGCAAGGAAGATGATGATAGTGATGACTGACATCAATCGATGAAGATTATAATTGTTATCAATTACGGTGATAAAATAGTTCTCATGAGCATACTAATTCAGACGATGAAGGTGATGGTGGATTGGTCACAAATTTCAGCTTTTGATTGGCTCCATTGGTTTACCCATATGTTTTGCCTAACATTATTAATACTCCTTTGGTGGTACAAAACTCGAAAATCGCCTTGAAAATTTGCGACATCGTGCTAAAAACATACTTAAAAGCTTTTTCCGTCTGACACTCATCAGAGTATGTATCGTCAGAAAGGAAACTATATATATATGGCAACCTATTTATACGAAACAACTAGCAAAACTAGCCAATCATAAACAAGAAAGGAAACAAAGAAAGATAGAATGAAGATACAAAACATTATTGGAAGAGTCCATGTGAAAGTCTTCCTGCCTACAGAGTACTGGTTTTCTTGTTTTAATGTAGACAGACTCCAATACACTAAGACAAAAGGGCGATCTAGTTGTGCCAATTATCCGAAAATTCTCGCCCTTATACATTTTGGCACATTGTGAATTTTCCAGAAAATGTTGGCCTATGGCAGACCAAAAGGGGAAAATGTTGAAACAACTTTTTGTAAACGTTACAAATCCAAGGTTTGAATGCTCTTGGAGTCTTTCGTTTACAAATTGTGCGAAGTCTTTTCAATATCTCGTCATTTGGATGACGGTTTTTCCATTTATACTTTGTAACACAGCAATATCTGTGAGAGGAAAGCTTTTATCAAAAATATTTGTTTTTGGATGCCTCTAGCTTTTAAAGTTTTAATGAGCAGTACCGTGCTTCCTTGACTATCTGTCCCACGATTAACATGAAAACATGTAATAAAGATTTGAAACATGAATAAAATTTCCTCTTTTTGTTTCTGATATTTTGATTTAAATAGAAATTATCCTTTTTCTATTATCTCCCCTCCCCCTGATAGAATTAGTCCGTTGGAAACGTTACCTAGCCAAGAAAGTATTACGTATACAGGACATTTTTGAGGCCCAAAAGACTTTTCGGTTTCAAAATCAGTACTCTGTAGGTAGAAAGAGTTCGTTTTTTCACTTTTCAATAATGTTTTGTTTCTTTATTTTCTCTTTCTTCGTTTCCTTTCTTGTTTATGATTGGCTCGTTTTGCTACATGTTTCGTATAAATAGGTTGCCATATACATATAATTTCCTTTCTGATGTTTCATACTCTGAGGAGTGTCAGACGAAAAAAGCTTTTAAGTATGATTTTAGCGCAATTTCGCAAATTTTCCAGGCGATTTTCAAGTTTTGTACCACAAAAAGATTGATCAATGGATTCCGTGTGTTGTAATTACGTGCGCTTTCTTTATCTCTCTTGAAACACATGTATCTGCACTTTAAATGTCATTTGTTGCGTACCCTAAACGTCAACCGGACATTTCATGTTTATAAATGTCTTTTAAGTTTCTCCACTTGTTAGAAGGAAGTCATTTTTTATTGTCTCAGATAGCGAAGTCCAAACGGAGAGGACAAATTCATAGACAAGGACTGTTCTGATGGAATAAGCCTGTCTGTGTACCAATACCAATGTGCGTTGAAAAATAGTAAAAGTAGGCTCGGAGCTGCTGAAATGTGGGCAGGTACACTAGAGTGCAATCTTTATGTTAAACTTAAGTGGGCAGTAATGACACTCAAGTGAATAATTTGTCATAAAATGCATTTCCGAGTTTTAAGTCTTTTTTATGACTAGCTAATTAAAGAAAACTCTTTGACGACTAAATTTGTTGCTTATTTACACTAACATACTTGCTTAGTTCCGAATCATTTGTCCTTTAGATATTTGTTCGCTGAGTCTGACTTTACGCCAAGTTTGAAAATGAAAATGATTTCTGTTATTTTGAATACTTTCAGTAACACGACAAATAACTTTTTGATTGGTCTGATAACAAATGATAGACATATTGTCTCTTGAAACTTTTATCTTAATAGACTCTTCGTATACTTCCTCTGGTCTGAAATTAAAATTTTAATTATCTGTTTAGTTTTGTCTATTGTTGATTCTGTACTTCACAACTCCTTCAGTGTTCCAACCCACCATTTTGTTCAAAGAAAATGAGTTTTCGTTTCAAGTACAGTTTGCTAGCAAATTGCTCTTTTTACACGAGTACCTTAACAGCTGCCTTTTTCCGGGTAACTGATTACGGTCCAAGAAAGACGATCTTTCTAAAATGTTAATAATTTCTCAGCATTAAACAATCACATTACTACAAGAATGATAAAATCGTATTCAAGCGAAACGAAGCAGCAAGTTTGCATACGCCAGTTTACAGCAGAAACAAAAGGGCTTGGTAACGACCTATATTTTTGGAAGGATGGGAGGATTAATGTAACTATTAATGTTAACAAAAGGTACGTCAAGCAAAGTAGAAACTCCGATTAACGTGGCAAGACCAAAATATTTCAACAATGTGCTAAACGGTGTCTGGTTTGTAAATTCCAGGTTACATTTTATATATTCCAAAATCTGTGCAATTATTCAATACATCTTGTTTACATACGCCTAAGAGAAACACCAAGAGAACTCAAGTTTAGTGTGTCTGAACTAATCCTAGATCCTTGGTCTTTTCTTGTAATGGCCATTCCCTTAAATTTCATCATACTATTTTATCATCCTCTTAAGTCAATCATACAACCTCTGCCCTTGTCTTATTTTCACACCCAATTCTCCCTTGATTGAAATCAGAACTAAATTATTATTACCCCATTTCTGGTTTTTTCTGATTCATTTGTTCTTCACTGCCTCTAGCATTCTTTCATCACTACTAAATAAGAATTTTTTTACCACCTTAGTACTCTTAGTACTCATTTCCACAAACACAACTCGAATGATTCAATCTCCTTCCCTTCCTCCATTCTCTGAGTTCCACGGTTGTATCCATACTACGCAAAAATCTCTTCGTGAGACAGACACTCATAACATACAAATATAACACCATTCAGGCTTTATTTTGAATATAGACTTAAAAATATATCTTTAGATAGCCACTGTGTCAATGGGGCTTATGGATGTATGCAATACTAATTTAAAGGTCTTACGGTTCTTTCCTCTCGTTTTGTAACTGAACATAGATATTTATTTACTCAACGCTTTCAAAATATTTGGCTATTCTCTTGTTCAAATAGATTGATTGCCTACTTTGGATCATTCCTAACTTCGAGCCTCTATTACACTTAAGCATTGCTTCGAGTTCCATGTTCTTCAAATGCAAGAGTAGATTTTAGGAGATTTAGGACCGAGGGATCCGTAATTGAACAGTAAATATTTTTAACTATTGTTTAAAGACAGCATTATAATATTTACAACAAAACATGAACAAACGCATTTTCTAATTTATAAGTGCTGCTCCAGCTTAGTAACGGTTTTACCGTGATTAACAAATATGACCTCTGACATGGGATAAATTGTAAAATCATAAACAAGCATTTATTTCCAAGACTAACCGGTTTGCTTATTCAAATTCTGTCGTACGTTTACACGCAAAGCAAGCAAAAGACAGACCAAACCGCAACTGGACAGGGCCTGTGACAGCGGATGCCGAAACTAAAGCGGATACAACAATGTAGCACGAATTATTTTTATCTGAAATTATCGTAGTGTTTGTAGATTAGTTTTGGATTGACATGGTTAGTGTTTGGAATGGGTGATATACAATTTTTTTTACTTTTCAACTTTGTTTATCTAGTTACAACACGTTACGTTGTGAACTATCGAGAGCTGCAAGTCGAGGACAAGGGAAACCCAATCCCTACAATTATCAGGGATCTACAGTTAGGAGGAGATTTTCTGGATCCATGCAGATTACTGCCCATTGTTGAGCTAAGCCCACTAGTGATGCTGGATGAGGCTATGCTTAAAAATGAGGTATGAGAATTACTAGTTTAACCTCGATGTTTTGCTAATTTGATGACTTCAGTCGTCGAATACAAATAATTATGTGCTTCTTTCTATGCTGCTTATTGTACAAACGTTTCATTCCTTAACAATGGAGCTGCTATACCATCACTGCACATTATTTCAAGCAAGACACCATAAATTCTTCATTCACTCACTCCCTTGGTAATGGTTTGCTGTCAAACCTTTTTAGATGGAAGCATTTTTCTTTGTGCTAATGAGAATTTGTCTTTTTATAATAAGGCAGACAATTCGCGAGGTGGCCTATGCAGGGAAAAGGCTACCTACTAGCGTTGTTATCAGGTTAGTTGAACTGACTAGTGCTTCAGTGTCTGTCAAGTATACGCATCTTTCCTGACCCTTCATCTTTGCCCTCCAGAGAAATCAAAAGAGCAACTATTATCAAATTTTCATGAAGCTAATCCAAAAATATGGGAATTATTTCTATGAAAGTAAATAGTTCTTTAAAGAAACTAATCTTGACAGGTTTGAAATGTACAACGTATAATTAAAACGTGTATAGTTCTCAGAGTACAGGGAACTTAAATGATTACAGTTTGCATAAGTGCTTTGCTTACAAGGAAATTTCGATCAACCACGATACAAAGATGGCGCTTTAGTCTTTGTAATGTGAACAAAACTGCTAAACAAATTCCGTGAAACAAACCATACTTAATTGCTTGTTCAAATTGTTTAGTCTTTATTAAGAAAGACAACTGAAAAAACTGTTTCAAGTTGTAAAGCACTATTGATGAGACAAAACCACGTTAGGTTATATACCTTATTATTTTCATGCTTATTTTCAAAGCCAAGACCGACATTTTAAATTATCTTATACCGCAACTGCAGTCAAACTCGTTTTATGCTAGACAGCACCGTAGACAAACTACCGTTAAATTACACAGATAACTAGAACGTTACAGAACTCTTTTGTGCTGTCTCTCTATCTGGTAATGTTGAGGAAGTCCGTATTACTACGTGTGTTGGTACAGCTACATTTTACTGTACGAATGCAGGGAGAAATGCATAACAGAGTTTTAGTCTTCGGTTTCTTCTTTCATACTTCCAGCCTCTCTGCACTCATATTTGACACTTCAAAATATTTTGTTTTCAATGTCTTTTTTCTTTAGATAGCAACAGATCAAAGGGTGAAGGATGAAGGAAAAAGACTTTGCTACAAGCTTATTCAAGAAGAGGCAGCATTTGCTGCATGCTTACTTACGATCGAGTTAGGTAAAAGCGTAGCTAAAAATCTAACGAAGGCATGGATATCGGAATATCGCAATACTGAAGTACGATCAAGCAAAGAAAAAAGTTTTGAGGAAGCCATTAGACTAGGTTCGCACGCTCATAGTGCAAGAGAATGCAGACATTTGACTGTCAAAGGAGTTAAAGCGGGTATCATCAAATCTCCAGAGGCTAAGGACCTTCAAGCCAACATTGACTATGTGTCAGAACGCCTGAATAACAGCCTTGTGCCAGCAAGGGACATAGTGCCTGCTATCGAAACTGTTACAGTGAAATGCCTTCAATCACAAAACTTAACAGCTAAGCAAAAAAAGAGAATCCCAATAATTATTGGGACGGCCGCGTTATTTTATGACCAACTGATGGCGTCAGTACTGGCAAACGTACTTGGCGAAAAAGTCAACAGAGATTTAGTATCAGATTGGTCAAAAGGCATTGAATCAGCAGAATATTTAGGTAAATCAGAAATCAATCGCCGCCTAATTGTTTTGACATCAGGAATAACTCAAGCAATAAACTGTGCAAAAATGATGTCCGAAGATGACTGTATTGACTTTGCAGACTCAGCGGCAGCTGAAGACATATTAAGTCCTCTTATTGAAAAGGAGGATGCTCTTTTGAGCATCAAAGGACACAATAGGGTTTCTGTTGAGGAACAAACAAGTGATGTTTGGTACAATTATCCATTTCCTTTGCCATGGTACCCATTATACTAGCAAAGAAGGCTACCAAAGCAGGATGAATATTTGTGGATTCAGTAAAGGCTACATTTGTAAATATGTACACTATAAACTATACGGCATACTCACTTGATCCTACTGGACACCGGTACAGAGACTACAAAATAGGACTGAGATTTAGCTAATGTTAATCTTTTGAAGTAACCTCGTAAGAAAGTGCATGGTTCTTCGATAACTGTAATGCCAGCACTACATAAAAAATGGTTTAAAACGCACACTTGCTGATTGTGCAACGCTAGAAAAGTTTCTAGTTTCAATAATCAACTGCACGACTTATTTTCACGTGATAATTGATAATTTATATATTTATGCCCATTTCTTTCTTTTTCCTTTTCCTTCGTTTATGCAGATTTGCTGCGAGTCAGAAAATGATATGAGATGCTGCGTTGACAGATAACGCAAAGTGTTTAGTGTCACACGTCTGCGCAATCTGTGTGGCGTTTGTTTGTCTATTTGTCAATTCGCTGGTCACGTAATTTAAAAAGTTATAGCCGAATTTGACAAAATTTTCAGAGAAGATCGTACATGTCACAAAGACAAACAATCAATATTTGATCTTCAGCCTGATCACGGTTTGGATCTCGGAACCACAACTATTATGATTGAACCTATCTTAATATTACTTCTTTACATCGGATGTTAACCACGTTTAGTACGGGAAATGAGAAAAAACACCAATGCTATTTTTGGTAACTACTACGTTCGTAAAACCACAAATATGGGGGGAATTTTCATAGGGAAAACTTAGTTACAATGATTCCTGTTAGTACGATTTATCTCAATATGCAGATTGGAAATCCCACGTAACCTTATTGGCTTACATGAGGTTTGTGCTCTCCGAATAAGTCTACTTTTATATGCATTCCCTAAATACTACTGTCTTTGTGATTCACTTAAAAAGTAGGTTTTTTGTTAGCAAAAGCGTCTGCTTGTGGCTAATGAATTCTTGTTACAAAGAGTGTTCAATAACAAAGTTTTTTACAAAGGCGCAAAGCTCTTAAAAGTAATAATGCCTTCTATACAATTTTCCGTTGGACTTAACGGGTTGATTTGAAAGCATGCGGTAATGGACAATAGTGTTGAATTATTCGAGGTAGATGAAAGATAAAGCATAGAAAGGCGACGAACTAACAGCAAAGGAAAGCAAACAAAAATGCCAGTCGATTCCTACAGACTATCATAGCAACAATTTGTAGTACGTTACAACAGAGTACCCTAAAGAGCACTAAAGTAAAGTTATGAATAAAATGAATGTTGCTTTCTCCATTAGTTGCCTGGGTATTCGCCATTATACAAAGATGCCACTTTATACATTGTCGTGTTTCTAACTCACGCACCATGTACTTGTTTGTAACATTTTCATTTTAAAAGGTGAAAATTAGCTCAAAACACACTTAAAAAGGCTTACAGAGTCAAAAGAAATTTACAGAATGTGGATTGAACCAAGCCAATTCAAAACGACAGCAAAACGGTGATAAAATGATAATCGTAATCCGAAAAAGAGCAAAATCACGATTTTAACTACATAAGCTTCATATTCGGGTCTCCCAATGGCAAGCCTGACTTCTTTTTACTGAGCAAAACTGCTCAATAGAAAAGGTATTAAAACTCTTAGTCATTTTAACGTTAATGATCATCCACTCAAGTTGTTTGGTGTCTGACTATCGGCGAGCATGCGCAAGCGCAGCATGCGTTTTTATACATAGGCATGAATTCATCTCCACTAGTTCAATATGCTTAACTTTATACTGTTTTATTCAGTAGAAAAATCTTCAAATTTGCAATGGACAGACTCAAGTTTCTAAGCTCAGGTTGTTTCAGTTACAACTTTACTTGTACTGGTGACACGAGACCGCTCTCTTTCTGTCCATCTGACACAGCAGCCCCTGTTATCTGAAGAGCTTGGATGGAAATTTGAACCCTGTCAATCCGACTGACAAGCTTTCATTCTTAGGTTCTAATGTAGACCACTTTTAAAACATTAAACCTACAGGTAGTACTGAATCTGCTAGTTTTCCAAACATCATCTTTAGAACATTCTAGATTCGATCTATATGCGTATATATTTCTTCATCATTTGCTATCTTTTGAAGTCATGTGATTTTCATTATTTTATAAACTGCTTGATTAGTGTAGAGCATAGTTTATCAACAGAAAAGTGTTTTAAAGTGCTTAATTGTCGTAGTAGACTATTTAACGAGTAAAACCTATCACTTAATCAGATTAAGAAAATTCGAATTTTTGTTGTAGATGTGGAAGAATGTCGCGTGAACGGTGAGTAAATAGAAAGCGAGACAAAAGCAGCTTATCCGGCATGGTGTTGGTGCAGGATAAAAAGAGTAATGGAAAGATTTCAGGAAGACTCCCAAAAGCACTTCAGACACAAAAGCTGCACAAAGTCATGTATTACAATTAAATTATTATTATTACAGCAAACGCACGTGTCGTCCAAGTACTATTTTCCCATGCCCATGAAATGTGGGCAGAAAAGTTGGAAGTTAAAGATCAATGGTAATGTCGACGTATGTTGGGATTCCCATCACTAAAGGAAGAGCAAACAGGGTTTGAATCCAAAAATAAAGCTTCATCTCTTCTCTAAGACAACTGCACGGTAGATAAAACTTACTTACCTTACTTGCGACATAATTTCAAATGCCAAGGAAAAAAGAATTATGTTCGGGAAATGTGAAGGTACAAGTCAGAGTAGCAAAAAAGAGCTGCATAGGCTGATTCTACCAAGGACCCACAGCTAAGCTTCTGGAGGTTGGACACTTTCTCAAGACCACTAAAACGTGAACTGCAGACAGGAGAGCATGGAGAAACATGGTGCTTAAAGTTTACGCAGCGTTAAAGATGGACTGATGGAATCTAATAGGTAGCAACAGAAATTAAACACACCAGCGGCTAGCGACTAGCGACTAGCGACTAGCGAGTAGCATAATCAAAATCTCTGAAATGACAAGAATCAACAAGGAGAACAGAGAGCCTTTGACAATCAGAGTTTTCGTATTCCATACTTGATCGTATAATAAGGTTAAGGAACGTTAGTTCATCATAAATTTCAAATATTGACATTTTGTTATGTTCATTTGTACTATGACTTCCGAGGACATACACATTTGCTTGTTTGAAAAAATTAAATTGTAAGCAGTTGCGGTGATCAAACTCCTTACAACAACTTCCTTATGCATCTTTTCCTTCTAAAAAGTTGACCATTCCCTATGCATTATTTATAATATTAATGACAAGTATTTTGAAACAGAGCTCTTTAAAAGCACTCTAGAGATTCTCAATATTCTTTCAAGACTGGATAACCTTGCCACTTTTTAACACAACTTTTATGTAAGCCATAAATCATAAATTAATAGTAGGTGTTTGCATATTCCTGTCTCAAGGAGGTGATTATATTGCATGAGTAGGAATACTTCCAGTTGCCTCTGTTTTCAATTAAAACATCAAATTATGTGGTTTGATTTGTAATTGAAGCAGGTTGTACGAAGTCTGATTGTTAATGAAGACGACAGTTAAGGACTAAAAGGAGAGTATAATGTCTTTTTTGCAATGTCAAAGGATTTATTGACTTTTTTTCATGTTGACTATTAGAAACAATGTTAGAGCATGTATGCTCAAAAATGTGACACGAAACACATGAATCTTGAATATTCATGCGAACTGTGATTTATGCCTAAATGCACTTTCCTTTACTAATGAAATGTCAAAATGCTTTCCTACTTATTATTCTACTCCCCTTTCTCCAAATTTCTGTTTATTCAAGCATCTCTTTTACGTCAAAACACTCAATTTGATCTTCTATAATATTGGTGACAGTAACCAACATTTAAAAGCAACTTGCTTAAGTGGATGCATTCTTGTAATGTGTTTAATTCAATCAAACGTAAGATAAGTAGCCTATTGTTCTATTGTTCTTTTCTTTTTTTATTGAGACTTTATAAATTCATCTCTTATCTAGAATGTAGTACTCCTTTGACCGTAGTAGCGAGGAAAGTACATATTAGTCAAGGTTAACAGATCTTTTCACAAGGATTTTAGTCACTTCTGAAAACTCGTTGGAGTCAATATGAAGACTGTTAGAAGGTAAACATCTTCATAAACTTTTACATGCAAATACATTGGTTAATAAGGGATTATTTTGTAGTAAAATTTGGTTCTTAGATATCCCGTACACTAAGTTTGGTTATGATTGTTTATCAGTGATAAATTTTTCACATTTATATGCAACTACGTATGGACGTTGTTTACAACATGAGACAAAGTTTCCTTGAACTGTTTGACACTTCATTTCTGAATTGTTGCATTCCTCATCCTTAAGTATTAAGCGCTATTTAACATCCATACATCCACTCATCGCAGAGATGACATTCTACACCGCGATGTAGAAGTTTGGTCTATTGTTGTCAATTTATGGAAGGGACCTCTTGTTAGTGTTCGTCGTATGCTATGTACCCATTGAACCAGAAACGCTCGTAGTAAGTCATTATTTTGATTTATTATTAGCATGCCATTGATGATTTCAAGAAAGTAACCAACGAAGGCGAGTACAATTCAAGTCGTTCGAGAGAAGAAACTTCAAGACATCTTTCATTAAAATGATTAACAGAAATGCCTCCTACAATAAGTCTTGGAACAAGTAATATATGTAATTGCTTTCTATCTAAAAAAGGGAATTTTACGGGATATACAGGGGATATACACGGATATAAAGCGATATACTTTTCCAGAATGGAGCTACTAAGTCACCGTGCTGTAGATGTTGTAGATTCATCTTCAATTCATGGAATAATTTTGAGTATTTTGCCATCCTTTTACAAATTAATCTTAAAACTTTACGACATCCTCTAACCAATTATGCCATAATTTTCTCCAATAGAGGAACGTCTGGCAAATTAAGGGTGCTCTGAAATACAGAGAAAAAGAATTCAAAGAACCCACACCTAAAGTTGATGCAGTAGCTCCTATAGTTTATATTCTTTATCTGAGTTTCAATTCAGCATCCATTACATCAAAATCGTATTGAAAGTAGTTTTGCATTGTAAGCAAAGTATGGGTCCTTTGTCAGCAACCTTGAGTTACATGGGTTAAACAGACGAGTTAGACTTAAGAGTATCAAGTGCTTTGCATTACACCTAAGGATATTCTGAGTACCCTGTTTATGTAATTTGTCATTGCTATGAATTTGAGTTTTATCTCTTTTGTGTAATAGATTTAGTTTAAGCAACTTTGTAACTAACTCAGCGTATTCACTTTTCTGATCAAGCTTGCATATTATCATGGGGATCCTGCTATCGATCAAAATTGGATGGACCAGTGGTGCAATTTCAGAACAGTCAGCTAGCGAAAGAATCAGAGCAATTAAAGAAATCACTGCAAAGTTGAATCTGGACCACAGCTATGTGACAAACCCTTGTCGGTTGATGCCTTTGGTGGAATTCAGTCCACTCGTTCTAATCGACGACACGGCAGCAAAGCTAAAAACCCACAAACCAAATCCTATCATTATTGACTCCAAGACTATTCTTAGGGCAAAAGTGGGATATTATTTGATTGGTAAGTACAGTCATTAATCTGATATAAAGATCATTATTTTGCTTTTACTCACGTGAAGACCAATGCGAAAACGCAGCTTTTATGTGCGACGAAAAAACTTTCCACTTTTACAGGAGATTGTAAATAATGCTTTTGAACAATGCGAAGTAAAATTATTATTTTGACCACCGGAGTGTCGAACTCGGTTCTTACAAAGGGAGGAATTGAGTACACCACAGACCACTTAAATCCTAATCAAAATTAATAATTGAGACAACAGTTTAAAGTTTCCATAAAAGTTTAAAGTTTAAAGTTGCTTTACCAAACGTAAATGTTAGGTTTAAACAGATAAATTAGGTACATGTTCCCCAAAATAGCCGACCAGGCCAAGAAATCGTTTGATATCAGAAGCTGTACGTGGCCGTGTAAAAGAGGAAATGGCGGCAACTTGGCACTAGCCTGCAGAAAACGGCCCGTCGGAGTGATGCGATGTCCCCAAGTTTGCATTTGGAGGGCTTAAATTGAAGACCAAACTTGACAGGCCACTGGAGAAGGTGCTCGTAATGAGGCACTCCCTCAATGGAAGATGAAGGCCACGTGAAACAATCATTTAAATAGATGATCAACCATTGGTATAATAAATCAGAAAAGACCGTGTTGAGAATACACCGAAAAGTCTTGGGAGCCGTTTTATGGCATGGGGAAAAATTCGTAAAGATCTAAATGAGTCGTCTTATGACGGTGTTGAGGGTTGATAGGAATCTGCCAATATCCCATTGCTAAATCTAATCGAGCAAAATACAGGCCACCACTAGCAGCAGCTAAAATCTTGGAGACATTTTGAATGGGATATCCGTCCCCTTGAGTTACAGCATTGAGCCCGAGAAAATAAACCACAAAATAAGGAGGCTGTCTGTGGTTTGCATTTTTCGAGGGTTTCCAACTAAAATGTAAGGTGTACCCGAGGCGGACTGACTGGGCTCAATATTTTGAAGTCGAAGAAGGCGCTCTAGTTTTTCCTTTGTAGCTTGAAGTTCAGTAGTACTTTTACGGTAAGGAACTCGGTAAACAGAGGAGTGGGGCATCGCAGAAGAAGATTGGAGATGGTGTCCTGTGTGGATGGAAAGGATAAGAGTCGTTAAACATAAATGGTCTCGAGATAGGAAGAAGGAACGGAGGAATCATTCGTATGTGCTTGGCTTTCTATTGTTAAAGAAAGAGTTGGGGTGGCACATTTTTTAAAGGACAAATGCCAGGTATCAGCAAGAAGACTGGCAGTGGTGTTAGCAGCCTCCAAAAATTCCAGTTTGTCCGAGGGTGTCTGTGGACGAAGGGTGCCTAAACAGAGGTTCATAGATAAGATGATTGAGCACTTACTGGAATAGAGCAGTAAGTCGGTCAAAAAGTTTTTTCAAATGGGTCCACCGGAGAAGAGTGGTCAGCAACTGGAGATAATAAGACAGAAGGGTAGAGACTGTGATCTTGTAAGATAGGGGAGCTGGGGCGATAGTGAGAATAGCAGGGTTGATCAGGTGAGAAAGAGGAGGCCAATGTAGCTACTGACTGTAATGGAGTGATTGTAAGAACTTGATATGCACCGCCTGTGCAGCAAAACCCATTGCTCTATTTTGATATTTAGGTTGTTGTTGTAGTTGATAGATTATTATTATGGTTGTGTTATGTTGCAAAGAAAGCGTGCCTTGACTGGAGTTATGACTAGTCCGGCTTAAATGAAGTATAACACTGACAATGATATACGCTGTATGAAAAACAGATCAAGAGGGCCACTGATGTTTTGAAGGCTGGGAGATTAATGATTACCCTCAAGCCACACGGGCAAGGAGAAGACAGGAAGACTGAGAATGGAACCAGCAACAAATAGACACACTGTGAAGAGGTTAAATCCTCGGGAGAGGCAAAATGGGTGAGAGTAGAAAAATCAGTATTGGTCAGACAGATAGGCGTTAACAAACATGTAATGTTAGCTAGAGAACCAGACTGACGGGTAGAATTGGTAAAACTAGGAAATGCGGTTAGAGGGCTGGAATCATAGCAATAAATTTCAAAATTCATGGATGTTGCAGCAAAGTAAACCTTCAACTCTTTAGAAAAAACATGTGCATGTGTCATTTGCAAATGATTCTGGCCAAATAGAATAGGCTAGAATAATTGGAACACAACAAGCTTTGTAAAAGCTGTAGAATGCCTATTTTCCCGGATCAAATGAACTGGCATAGTGCCAACCGCTTTGAGGTCCGAATTAGGACCTGAAACCGAAACAGAGACAGGCTATTCAAGTTTGACAAAATG
Source organism: Chironex yamaguchii (assembly GCA_024741275.1). Lineage (NCBI taxonomy): Eukaryota > Metazoa > Cnidaria > Cubozoa > Chirodropida > Chirodropidae > Chironex > Chironex yamaguchii. Next base: position 17,288 of record JANTCA010004543.1, read on the forward strand.
TGTTGCTTGGCGACCAAACCCACATGATTTTGATTTACTAAGGAAACAGAACAACAACTGTCCAAGGATAAAGGAAGGGAAATACCAACTGATGTGACTTTGGTCCATAAAATATGCCTATTAGAAAGATCAGGAGACCTGAATGATGAACCTGGAGTAGGGGCATAACTTGAAGCATGTCAAACACATGATCTTGCAAAGTTGCATGAGGAGAGGACGAGGTCTGAGGAAATGAAAAGCATTTTCTACGTCAGTCAAAATTCTTGCTATGAAATCTTTCTGAAAAGCAGCAAGGGAATTACATACAATTTCCTTAACTAAATTTAAAGATACAGAATCGTTACCTGTAGTCTAGATGTAAATGCTGGAGGGCGTTCTGGAATAACTCTAGTACGCGATGGAAAACGACGCGTTTTACTTGTACTAGTATGCTTAAAGGCCTTAAAATCAAATGACATACATTGAAAACACTGATGGTAACAACCATTTTTTACAAGAATGACTGGATAACTCGCAACGTGCCTTTAAATATTTATTATCATTGCGATTAATAGAGCTTTTTGTACCTGTAGGCATGGCAGGGATGGAGAATGGAAGTGGATCTGCCACTAGAGCTGCGGCTGTTCAAGTGGAATCTATTGGCGTTGGTGTAAAGGTTTCCTAATACTTAGCTACAGCAGTTACTGTAAGGACATCATGGAAGGGCTTGTCTCGACTAAGTAAAGATTTAGCAATATCCGGGAGTAGTTTCATCAGCAAAGACACTAACAAGCTCCACTTGAGTGCCATCTAGTGAAGCATGGATGCCTGAGATCAAGTTATTGAGGCCATGTTGCATCTCTAAAAAGAGACTGGTGAAGTTAGAAACTGTTTTCTTTGGTTGCTGGTGCATATTGTACTGGGTCATTAAAAGGTTTTAAATTTGATGTACCTTGCAAACTCCACGTTGAGTGCACAGGAAAGTAAGACAATCCTTATAAATAGTTTGGAAGCCTGCTGGTGTGTGGGTCCTAGAGGTCCTGTCAAAATTTCTTTGCTCAAAGGAACAGATGACATCAAATGGCACGGGAATCTTGCTGACATTGCTGCTTGAGGCAGGATAGCCAGTGCTGAGTCAGAATGTTGGTTAATGAAAAAACTTGAGTGATCTGCTGATGTGTTCTGGCAGAAGATCATAAGATGAATTATGATTGTCTCGGATTGCATGGGTAAGTCGTAGTACAATCCCGAGAAGTTCCTCAGACGTGGCCATGGTGAAAAACTAGTAGCAGGTGGATCCTCTACCAATTTTGTAGAACGTTTTCTGCAAATCTGCACACGAGTTAGTCAAGAAACGACGATCCTCCTGGTTTCTACTCTGTAAGCAAACATACACACCCGGACTGACTACAATCGTGTGAATCGTAGCTTATATACACATCTAGAAATCTTGTGTCTGTCACGCGATAACTAGCCTTACACCCAAAACGAGGTGACTCATGTTACAGCCCCAATCCGTTCCTGTTTTTAAAAAATGTTAAGTAGCAAGGTGCACACGCTTTCAAAGACCTATTTCCTGAACGGTGATCATACTCTTTGGTTAAAAAGTTGTTCTAACCACTGTTTTAATTTCCCTCATTTTGAAAAATTTTACCTGTAGTGCCTAATTTCACGGTTTGCACACTATACTTCATTGTCATTTATCTTAACTTTCTCCTTTATACTTTATTTATCGAAAGTTATTTGATGTCTGCTCATCAAATACAAAGTAAAATTTATTTTTTCATGATAAAAACCAAGGAAAAATTATTGAATGTACGCAGTCACGAAACAATACGGAAGATAATATGCAATATCATAAGGTGCAAGACAATAACGAACCCTCTACTTCAAAGAATGACAGATTAGATGATGAAGAAATTGATGCTAGTACTGAAATTGATTCCTATGACTTGGGTAAAGAAAGTACTTCATTTGAGGGTACAATGTTGAAATAAGATATATTAGAAACAACAGCAAGTTCACTAACTTTAACTTCCTCAGAATTTAACAAAAATGTATCAAAGCCGTACGAAACTGATCTGAGTGTGATACTTGGTCGCATTCTTGTTTGCAAGCCACATACAGCTGACTGCAAAGGGCTGATCTCAATTTACAGCACGATTAGGGTTATATGCAGGTCTTCTCCAAAATTTGAACAGGTACTGATTATCTGTAAGTAAATTTAAACATGCAAGCATTAAGGGATCTAAAGGCAAGCTAAACAGAGAAAATAATTCACTTTCTAAACCGTGGCTAAGGTCTGGGACTTAAAGCCTGTTTTGTAGATAGTTAACAAAGATCTAGCTTCATTGGTAATAACAATAAACATAGAGACCTATCAAATTCTTTGCATTAGCAAGCATCGAAAAATAGCGCAATGTAGATTCAGCTTTGCCTGTACTAAAATGACCTCCTTTGGAGTAAGAAAGATAATCCTACCAGTTTCTGAAATGCACAATACAATAAAAAAGGGATGAAATCTAATAGCTAAGCAAAATAGAGTGTAAAAGTTAAAGCTCCGTCAGTGTATAAATTCATATATTGTTTCCAGCGAGGATATATTGCCGGCCGCATTTTTCCGTAATACACAGAGATTAGATACGGTACTCGGAAATAGTGACAATATTTAGCCCATGGTTAATGTATATGGATGAACAATCTTTTTGTGGCACAAAACTCGAAAATCGCCTTGAAAAATTGCGACATTGCGCTAAGATCATACTAAATCATACTAGTATGATTTTAGAGCAATGTCGCAAATTTTCAATGCGGTATATGGATGAGTTCAATAATGTTTCAGAGATAGTGATAACATTTGGTTTCTTCATTTCTGTTATATCAGGCAAAGAAATATACTCTATAAGATATTTAAGTAAACAATGGACCTTCTTCTTTCTGCTTAGGATTCGAGAGTATGAAATTGTCCATCTGTGAATTAACGAAGGCATTGGGTGTAAGCGTTACAAAGCACATGATCCAACGATGGGTGTCAGGATACTCAGATCGAGTACGTGCTTCAGTCATTGCTCAGAAGCTAAAAGATACGATGACAAATAGTCTCAAATTGGACAAAAAAGACAGCTGTCTCAAAGCCACGTTAAAGGAGGTACGAGGCAAGAAAATGAAAACCCGTGATATTGCTATGATAAATGCAACTGTTTCCAAACTTGAAAGACAAGTATATGGTAAGACATTGCCCCTGTCGCATTTGAAAGTAGCCACTGAACTGATTGCTCTCCAGTGCCTTGTATACGGCACGAAGTTAATGAAACAACAGAAGAAAACAGCAGCGTCAATTCTGTCAAAAGCAGCCACGTTCTTTCATCGGCATGAAGGCAAAATGCTTGAAAAGATTGTTGGAAAAGATAGCAGTGCAGAGTTGATCAAAGTGCTTCTTCAAGGCGTCTGGGATGTTGATTATCTCACTAGTAAAGAAAAGTTGAGAATGGCAAGTAAACTTCTTTTAGGGTCTAAACAAGATGCGAATTGAGAAGAACCCATTTGAAAAAGCCCTTGCTTATGAACTGTTTAGACAACACTACAACTTTAAGAACAACGGCTAGTTAAGTTGATTCTCTTCCGTGTAATTTTGCTCGCTTTACGTATAAGTCAATCCTCATCGAATGTCACATAATGGTATTACATCCTGCACACCGATGCAAGTATACAATCGGGTGCTGAGTTTGATCACTTTGTAACATGGCGTTGACAAATACAGAATTATGCGAATTATTGTTGACATATCTTTACCCATATTCTGGATCTCACTACTCATTGCCTTTCCTCGATAAATGTAAAAGGTCATGATTTGTCTGCTTTAAACTTCATTCTTGATCACCAGGCTTCACTAAGGCGTCGTGCGCCTCCTGTTTCAGGAGGGCGTGGGTGTGTGTGGGGTGAGGCAAAGACAAAATGTTTCCGACACAACTTTTGGACTCAAGTTTGATTATAGAAATAATTGGAAGCAGCATATGCTACCGAAGATGTACTCTCAAGTACCAAATAATAGGGGGGTTGGAATAATAGGGAGGGTTGGACAATTTGCTAAATATTAATGATAGGGGTTGGAATTATTGGGCGGGGGTTGGGAAAATAGTAGTAATATTTTTTCGAAACAATCTTTAGGTGGATAAGTACTTAAAGAATCCCTATATATAGTTCCTTTGATGTAGGTAGGATTCCGAAAAGATAAATTAAAATTCCGAATGATTAAATAAACAACTTTTGACTACTTAATTTAAAAAATTTAGGAAAATAACATTTTTTCCCCCTTTTTTACAATAGAAAGGCTTTCTCTATTTGCGCTATAAAGTCAATTTTCTATCTCCTATCTACAATGAATACCCAAGACGTCGATAAAGACTTTGAAAAACTCATGTATTCCGTTTGACAATAGAATTGCTTTTATATTTTTATTCTAAAATATATATTTTCTACAATGAAATAAAAAAATATGGACGAAAAGGCTAAGGATTAATAATAGGGGGTTAGAATAAGAATGTACTGAATGGAAAAACATGAAGAAACAAATTAAACTGATTTAGTGCTTTAACTATGCATCCTCTACAAAGAACTCATTCCACTGCATACAGTGTCTAATAAAATGAATTTAAAGTTATTTAGAGTAATTTTTAAATAATTCAACTTTTTGCAAGGTAGTGCTCGCAAATATGTCTATTGTGTTTTTGTGGTCAACTTTTGTAATCAAATTCAGCATTTAACAGGATCAAGGATCTACACCTACTTCGTCGCATTGTAGAGTGTAACTTGCTTTTTATTAACTTGAGCTTTAAATATGTTCACTCACGGTTTGTAGATCTTATCAGAAGTGTTACTCTCTACAATAGAAATCTGTTTGGATAAACTGCCTGAAGGTAGAATTTCTGCAGTACGTTTGTATCCATGAAGAATCTCTCTTGGTCCAAGGCTGCAACTGATGTAGCTGAGACTTACGTTACTGGGAGCTCCAAGAGACCAAGATAAGTTTGAATGAACGATTATTTCTTGTATTTGAGCTTTTGTACATCAAGGCTTTGGTATTGCTTTGTCGCGTTTTGTTCCATGAATGGTCTGGTAAATCCTTCTCAGCATCAAAGATCTCTCGATTAAGCAATATAAAATCTGCAAGAATTCAACAATTCATCATGAAATGTTCATGAAAAGACCACTGTGTCAGCTACAACGTCAAAAGCTTCAAATTTATACTTCTCCACTGCAATACAATAAGTAGCATGGTCGAAAGCTTTCATCTGGCATCCTCTGCTCTTAGGCTTTCTTTTATCAAGAAAATATTCCTCTCCTAGCCCTTCCTTCATGCATAACTGTTTTGCAACTTTCAGAAATTGACAACAATTGTTATGAAGTTACCTTTGCCTGTAATGTATGACCAAGAAGAATAGATGTAAGAAGTTAAACTCTTTAATACTACAAATAAGATGATGCTTGATTAACAGAAGTCGGCAAAAAGCATGCATGGCCAGTACAGTCTGAAATGAAGTAAGTTTATCTTCTAGTCCTTGGTATCAGTGCCAGTTTTATTACTATGAATGTTTTAATAAAACAATTGAATAATTTGTAATCGTTTACAAAGAAGACATTTTGATGTGACCACCATCTTGCCATCAAGATCATTTGGGGTTTATGCATTGACCTAACATTGATTAATTTATGCTTCTCTTTTACTGGCACATTTTCGTGATTGAGAACAGCAGCTGTACAGTTTCTCTAGAATGCAAAACAATGATATGGCCCCAATAGATCAACTATAGGCCTCCATAGTGACGTCAGGTAAATATAAAGGCATTGTGTATTCTCCTGTTGAAACATCAATTTCACTCCTTTTTTCTGCCCTCTCATTACAGATACTCCATTCTAATACAGTCCTACTGCATTGCTCAAACATCTACTTCCTTTGTGTAAACTCCTTATTGGCATTTTCACAATTCTATATGCTAAAGTATCCTGTATCCTTTGGACTAAAATTAGCTGCTCACCTTGACAATATACCAGGGCAAGTACAGCTAGTATATTGATATGTGTAAATGTATTATTTCTGGGAGTTTGTATGTCTTGATTTCTCATGGGTAAATCTGCCCACTCTTGAATACTTTAAAGATTTTTTTGAAATTCCGAGTACTATGACACTTTTTGTTAACAATTAACTCTTACAAGAAAAAAGTCCCGTAGCCACGGGGAAGCTTTCGAGTCAAAATAAAAGTTGGGAAACTCAGATTCAAGTTTCAATTATGCTAACCATTGAGTAAACATATTATGGCTTTGCCATCTTAATGCGAACGAATTGCATGTACCTTAGGAAATGAAACCTATTTAGAATAAAATCTGGTGCAAAATATGAAAAGTGAAGAGTGTTTTCGAAAGTCTTCGGAGTTAAAGGGCTCATAACAACAAGCAACTCTGGGAGAACGGGAACAGAGATAAGGTACCAGTCGATCTGGAACAAGTGGTATGGGTCTTGTCTTGAAAGGGAAACAAATCCCATTTATACGACTATCGAAACGTTATTAGAGTTTATGACAATGTTATACAATCAAAGTGAAAGATATACCACCACCTGTGCTGCCAGGAGGTCACTGATCACGTGCATAATGGTTGAAAACGTGGCAAATTTAGCGGAGCATATATTGATAAAATGTTCTTAAGGAATATTTAACAGAGATCCTCTCAATCCAAAATATTCGTCAATATGGGATATCAACACTGTCTTGGATTTCTCAATATGCTGCAGGATAACTAAGACGTTTCTTTCAAATAACTTTCTAAAAAAAGTTGTTGCCTTTATGCTTACTTTGAGTGCAAGGAGGAAACATACCTGCATTCGCATCAACGAAGTTGAAAAACCCAAAACGGCTGGTCATTATGTCTACAGGAACTCTAGGCATCATCAGAAAGAAACTGTTGTTTTTAACAAATTTGCGGAAAATATAATGTTGAGCATTGTCAACTGTGCAGAGTTTAAAACAAAGGAATAAACTTTTAACTGATATAGACAGGCTACTAGTCATCCATAAAAGACGGCATCGACCAGCAAAGAGAGATACAACCGGGAGTTGATAAACAGACATTCGCTGCACATAGTTGCAGATTAGCCGCAACTAGTAAAGCTTGAGTGCACGAGTTTCCTGTAAATGTAATATTAAAACAAGGCTGTTGGTCTCGTGAATCTACTTTTTCGAAGGTTTACGACAAAGCCATCGTCGGAACAATAGAAGTAAATTCCAGCAGCTTAGAGAGAACATTGCTCTGAGATTTTGTTTGAAGATAGATTGTTAATTCAAATGGAAAATGTTAATTTTCGTTGAAAGCTCTATTGCTTTTTGGTGAGTAAAAGACATTGCAAACATGCACTGTCTATTTCTACATTACTGCACACTTTGCTAGTCTGTGCTTGAAAAATCTCATGGTGTCTTCTTTGTAGGACCCATAGGGTAATCTTACATGCCACGCCCAAAACTCCACCCATTGTAGATTAGAATTTAGTTAATGGGGTTGAATTTTGATGTCGCAAACAGCATTTAGCTGTGGATCACAGACTACACCCAGAGTAGTCTTTAAATAGTGAGTAATGATACGCGTGCGAGGTCCCTCACGTTGTCGACCTTATTGTCTTCACAGGTAAATAGAATAAAATTACCCTTCTTACAGGTGAGAACTCGGTCAATTTTAAACTTCCTTCACATTTCTCGGGTTTACCCGTGCTATATGGTTGGCAGGCACTTAACAGAAGTGCTGTGAGCCAGATACGAACGCAGAACCTCCTGATGGAGAACAAGCACTCAAATTACTCCCCCTCTCAGGCGAAAACTAGTGTCATTATCATAGTCAAGCTGCCTCTTTTTTGTTATACAAAACATGCAATCTTATTTATACTACCAAGACAGAACCACCTTATGACAATGTACATACTTTATCATTTCTACGTAAATGAGTATTCTTCCCTGGGGTTTCCGAAATTTCATTCTCAATCTTCACGTGGGCCGTTAAAGTAATAAAACATTAATCTGCCTCCATAACTACATGCAAGTTCTACAAAACACCAAACTGTTGTCTATACATTTTTTCAAGTGTCGATGCCCCGTGTCCAAGCACAGTCTCAAACCTCGACCCCCTTTAAACACTTTGTACGCAAAATCAGCCAAATTTTTATCCTAATGTCCGTGTCACTTATTTTTTCCTGTGGCCCTTTTCTCCGTTGGAAACTTCTAATAAATCTCACATCATCACCCAAAGTGCAGGTGTACGGCGAGGTTTAAGAAAATGTCAACCAATTCACGTACCTCGGTTCGATTCTCACTGGCGACAAACTCGCGCCGACTGAGGACACATCGCAACGAATCTCGAAAGCCTCAGCTGCTTTTGGTCGATTGTAAACTCGTCTGTGGCGTCGACCGGATATTACACTTGAAACCAAATTGAAGGTGTTCAATGCAGCAATCGTGCCAATCTTAGAGTATGGGTTGGAATCCTGGTGTCCCCTAAAATTGGACATGTACCGACTTGAGGTGTTCCAAATGTAATGTCTCCCAACAATCTGTGGAGTTTCCCCTAGGGAGCGCCTTACCAATGTAGCCATTCGACATCGCTGCTGCGAACAACCAATGATTCCACATCGCTGCTGCGAACAACCAGCAGAGGTGCTGAAGCGAAACCGACTGTATTGGCTCGGCCATATAGCACGAATGAGCGACGGAAGGAGCCTTCCCCTTTCACTTGGAAGTTTTCTCGTGCTGCTCCGAAGAAAAACTGGAGTGGACTAGTTTTGAAGGATCTGGAACCCCGATCGCAGCTTGATTATGGAGCCCAATGGCACTGGCATCCAATCACCATAATGTCTGACATTGCTCAAGATTGTGCTCAGTGGCGGCGAACGTTCGTGATAGGACGTCCAACAGCTGTCAAGCCGGACTAGCTCATGGATTGAGTTAAGTAAAGTTAATAACTCTCACATTTCCAATACACTGGACGTTTTCGAGCCGGTGCAACCGTTTTTCAAGGCTTAGCAACAGGCAGGCATAGTATCAATAAATCTTTTCATGAGACGAAGTTAAAGTGACTTAAAAAATGATACTAGGGGACAGTAAAATTTCGATGAAGTTTACAACACAATAAAATATCATTTCTGTACACAATTCCCTACGAACCTAAGTGCAGTCTAAATAAAATGTTACAAAAAATACATTCTGGGAATATTACTTCACTATTCACTAACTTTGGCCACAATCGATTTGAAGTTACTTTGACGTTAAAAGCGATTTCACTCACAGACGTTCGTGATAAAAATTGGAATCGACGTCCGTTCCAAACTACGCTTCACTGCCATTTCAATCCTTATCTTCTGAATTTGTCAAAACATAAACGCCGACACATACTTACATGTTACGCAGGACCGCTTACGTTCGGTCGACATATGAATCTAAAGTTCTAGCAAAGCAACGAGAATGTTCACCTGTTCTGCATCAATTTAATCTACAAAGTGGATGAATAATGACCTCTATAACATAATTAGACCACAAGCAATGCCAACTATCTTTTACATTTACAGCTTCCGTTACTAGATAAATCAATGTATTTTTGTAGGAAAAAGGTCTGGAAAAATCTTTAATGAGTGCTTAAAACAAGTTGACCGTTTCAAACAACGCGACCCAGAGGCTACGTGTAAATGCTACGAACATGAGTTCAAATAAAATTCTTTAAACGAGACGATAATAAGCGTTCACCTTGGATACTAGACTTGTGAATATTATCAAGACATAATCGTGATGTTCCCACTACAAACACAAAATGCCACACTGATTGAATTGTTCCACAGCTACTGAAGCTGTTCACATACTCACAATGGGGAATCTGAAGTCGTAACTTCTTGTTTATACAGCAAACATAGAACTTCTTAGACGACGTGTACTAAAAAGATCAAACATTGTCATTGTATATTGATATGGTCGAAAACGAAAAGTAATCTCTAAGAAGGGCTGTTGCTCATCTTTAACAAGTTATCCAAGTGTTTCCCTTTCTATTTTAAGATAGTTGCTGTTATGATTGTGTGAAGCCTCCAGTGCGACTGGTTTAAAGGACTAGTCCTGTCCTGCCTCCCAATAACACCGTTTTCATTAATGAGATTTAACATTTCGACTTTTACAATAGCAGACATTGTAACAAATAATAGTAAAAAAGCTTTCTTGCATCCGCTTTAAATACCTACTCACACAAGTAGAGGGGTCGTCGGGCTCCTCGCAATACACGGCTCAGGTATCCCCCTTTTACAATAAAATTCTCGCCCCACCTTCTTCAAACCTTCGTCACCACTTAACGCGTTCAAAGAAGCCATTTTCCATTGATGCAACTAGTAACGCCATGGTGAGATAACCTGCCTACAGCAATAAAATAACCAAACCTTTCACTATAAAATGTATAAAATACAAGTTTAATGCCTGGACACATACTTTCACCCTGTTCAACGGGGGAAAAGCTAAGTGATAAGTGCACTTTAATTGTATCTTAATTACAGTATGTAAATTACCAATTTCCGTACTAACAAATAAGTTGCCCGACTAATACAAACCTAACCATGATCTATATACAAAATAGTTGAAACTCGCCCCTAAATTTCACACGTTTTCTGTTTGAATTGAACCTCCATGACAATAAAATACGTCAAAATAATCAAATCTTGCAACACCAAGATGCGGTGGGAATGGCAAGGAAAGAGAATAACGAATGTCATTGTGCTAAAACAGGCGCTTAATTAAAAACCTGGTAGCGCGATAATTTTGTCAAGAAACGCTGACATTCAGCGAGTTATTATGTCTTCCTCTTCAGTATAAGCACTGAAGTCATCAATTGAAAAGAATGCGAGTACTTGAAAGCACTTAGCAACAAACATCCTGGTTTCATGCAACATTGACTCACCAATTTAAAGTTGAATGTAGCCTCTTGTGGCCTCTGTAACTTGCTTCAATGATTTGTTCAATGATAAGTACATTATTTTCCCTACACCTCACAACAGATCTCTCAAGTGTCTAGGACAAAACAAATTCCAACGAGACAAGTGAAGAACTGAGTAGGGCGGGAGTTCTGATAATTCATTTTATTAACTAATTTGCTTAAGTCATAATTATTTACCGAAATCATTTTTTGGGACGCATCAAGACAAGGGCCGATATTTGGTCACGTAACGTGACAAGTTTCTAATTTCAAGTTTCCAAGCTAAGGAAATTGACTTAAATGCCAAAGAATAAATAAATGCTTAAGCCTTTTTTCAACCTACAACAAAACATCAAAATGGGATAGTTTTATTTCACAGGATAAGCACAGTTATGTTGATAAACTGCTTAATAGATAATAGCTTTTGACATGTTACTTTAACCTCCGTTAAGCTAGGTTCACTGCTTCACTACAATGCTGCATCAGTAAAATATACATTATTACCATACTGTATTGCAATTGTATTTACCATGGTAATTGCATTTCGAATCTTACAAGAAAAATGGCAAGCAAGTATTTCAATGTATCAAGTCAAAAGGAAAGTCAAAATTGCCAAAAAGGATGTTTTGAACAAGTGCTTTTCGTTCCAAATGTTGATTGGCAAGCAAGATTTTTTACAGTGTATAATGCATATCTTGAGTGTGCAATAAGGTGTAAGGCTATTTCTAACTTTAATATCGGCTTGTTTGTAGTTAACACTCAGCGAAGAGTTCCAATATTTTTGGAGTTTCACTTCCCTTTGAATTTTGAAAATATTTGTTTACTTTTCTTCAGGAATCCCTTCTTTTTCTTCTTCTGGCTTGAGCCTGCCTTCTCCTCTGAATCTTTAACTCGACTGCTTCCCTGTTTATGCTGGAAGGAGACATAGTAAAAGAAAACAATTTTTACACCGTTATACTTTTAAATTCCTTGCTCGCTTTTAAGGTAGTGTTGATCAATACTGCATAATTACCTCCGCCAAGCAGGATATGTCTTGGCCGGCTTCTATCGGCCTGTCTGTCTGTCTGCTCGTTTCTCTGTTTGCCAGCAAAATAATCCAAAAAGTTTTGAACGCATCGGTCTGAAGTTTTTATGGGATGTTGGTGTTCTGATTGGCTCAAGTTGTTTTTTTTGGTGATGATCCGTAACAGATCAAAGACTCTGCATCGTTATGAAATATTTGTTAACATCGCGGTGAATGGGACTTAAAATTTCGTTCCATAATATATCAGTCAAGAATAGCAGGAATAATACGAAGATTGGCTGATGCCTTCGGGGTGAGATTCTCAACAATAGGGGAACTGAGGTGCTTGACGGAGGTCTGCGCTTTCCAAATCCTTTCCTAGTTAGTTTGTTATTTTCACAATATCCACGGTACACAAGACACATGACGTAAGTTAATGTAAGTATAAGACTGACGAAAACTGATAGTAATATTAAGATGTTCATAACGATATTGGTGATGATGGAAATCATGACTATATACTTCTTATCATGACCATCATAACCATTCCGGTCAATTACAAAATCCTCGTCACGAAAACATTCATCGTCACAGCTTTCCACTTATCTATTACCTAAACGAGCTGCTCTTGCAGGAGTCATAGTAACTGGGCTCCCCCATGACGAATTCTAGATCATCACTACAAAACCAATTATTTGTTCCTTGTGAAAGGTTCCACCTGCTCTAGAAATTCCATCACAATCGATAAGTAACGTTGACTTATGTTACAAAACAATCATGCAAATGTGTGGACAAACAAACAAACAAAAAACACCAGGAAAAAACATGACCTACTTAGCGGAGGCAAAAAAGAAAGTTTTAAAGATTACCCTTAAGTTTAACACAAAGCTCTAGAATCACTGTAACACAATGTAATACATACGTGGCAGTTGTACACATTTAACTGATTGAAGGCGCAGGTGGCACCATGATTCAGTTCTACAAGACTGCCGACATACAATATTTCTTAAACGTTTCTATCTTTTGTAATATTGATGGGTATCTTAGAATCTTCGAAACAAATTAAGAGAGGTAATCATAATCAAAAACAAGTAAGTAACTGGCCATTGTGGAATTAGCAATCGGTTAATAATGATGAAGATGACGACGACGATGATGATGGTAAACAATGATTACAATGACTATAATAATAACTTCATAATTATGAAGATCGTTAAAGATGATGATACAAATGATAACGACAGTGGCAGTAAAGGCGATAAGGATAACAATGCACTTCCAGTAATAACATTGCATTCTTAGTTCACTATCACTGTTGAAATAGTAGTTCATTCCCCAGTAAAAGTTATTTTTAGATAACTTAGGATCGAACCATGACTAAGCTACTATG
>JANTCA010004545.1:0-10172 GCA_024741275.1 Chironex yamaguchii
TGAACGCAATACGATGATATATGGGTACATGATAACTCGATTTTATCGACAGTTTATCGACTGTTTATAATTGATATGAGTACTATTTCCAGTCATAACCTATTGATGTCTTTTTGCGTTATATTACGTGAACGCAATACTATGATATATGGGTACATGATAACTCGATTTTATCGACAGTTTATAATTGATATCAGTACTATTTAATTCCAGGTTTCGTATGGGATTCCAAAGGGTCAAGTTAATCTTTTAAGACTTCAAAGTGTTAGTGTGAGACAGGAGGTGCGAATTCAGTGTCATCACTTCACGCCTTTTCGTTATCATGGTAAAAATATTACCATGGGACATGTGGAATTTGTGGGATGGAACAGAATCATTCTCGGATCATCATACTGGGAGCATTTTAAAATAATAAGGGATTCATGCGATAAGGTGAGTGGCAGTTGCCTGGCAGTGGAACGTTTTGTCTATGAAAGGTTATTAAGAAAGTTAATGAAGCTGTGGAGAGCAACCTTAGGATCCGATGATATTTTGTGGTCAGAAAATAAGGGTTCCTGGAGTTGCATGTCGTCTTCCTGTCAGTCTGCGCTCCTGCCCTTTCACTTCTTTTTCATGTGCCAATTTTCCGAAAATTCTCCTCCTTATACATTATGCACATTCCGAATTTTGTAGTAAATGTTACCCCATGATGGAATCGCATGTTTTGGCAGTCATGTTCGCTTTGCAAGAGCGAAAAGGCTGTTTTCTATGTGCTTGACGAACACTGGCTTGAACATGTTATTTGATCCTGTCACTCAACCTCTGAGAAGTGGGACCTAGATACCGAGCTTCACGTCAGCGTAGAAATTCATATACGACTAAGCTTTTTTGTGTTGTACTTATACAAACCTTATGAATGGATGGCAAGATCCTCCTAGTCGTGAAAACAATTCTGGGATTGACAGTAGAGAAACACTTCACTACAGCTTTTTTAATCTGTGTTTCTATTCGGGTGGAAACGTTACCTTGCCAAGAAAGTTTAAAGAAAACATTTTTGAGGCCCAAAGGTTTTGTCGGCTGCAACGTAAGTGACCTTTCCTCGAAAAATTTTAGAAGCAACATCCTCCGGGTACCCGTTTTCAAGGAAATTAGCTTTTATTTTCCCCTGTTGGGAATTTAATTTAGATTTTGAACAGATACAAAGTGCCCTATGGACAGGTGCTCTGATGATGTTGATTTTCCAGAGCATGAACTAGCTAGTAAAAGTAGCTTTAGGTTAAACTGTTGTTATTAAATTAGTATGTTTTTAGGGCAATGTCGCAAATTTTCAAGTTGATTTTTACGTTTTATACCATAAAAAGTTTGTTCAAAGTAGGTATGCCAACTGAAAACATAATGTGAAGTGGCATTTGCATATGAGAACAGCCAAACTTTAGCAATTGATTCGCTCTCTCTGATGGTGCATTAAGCCTTAGCTGTAATCTTGTTTGTAAATAAACAATGTAATGCATATTTGTATTCAAAATTGCCATAAATATATATTAATGTCTTCCTAAGCCTTCTATTTTTCAACCGTGTTTTATTTAGGGAGTAAATGGAAAAAGCGGTGAGGTAGTAATAGAGATTTCAACGGAGCAGGATTTACGGGACCTACCTGTCACTGATGTACGGTTATTTTTAACAGGGGCTACAGTGGAGATGGTTGGCATTCATTTTGATAATATTTGCTTTTCATAAACTCTTTTGATATGGATATCAGTGCATCGTTTTTAAAGATGACTATTTATTTTTTCAAATGGACTCAAGGGGTAGATTGTCATGCTATAGTGAATAAACAACAGATAACCAAACCATTGTCCTTTTTTAACAACTTCTCTGTGCAAGTGACAAGGAAGCATCCAATCCTATGTACCTGGGGCTCCAGGGTATTATATTATTACGTCTGAGGGGGTTCCGACTTGGATCCCACTACTTCCTCTTTAATACAACTATTTGTTGCCATGCTCCACTTCTGTACTTATATGCACACAGTTTATTATAAAGATATGTATAAAGCAAAAAGAAGCATCTTTACTACTAACGAGAATGAATGTGTAGATTTTACATATCTGTTGACATGCATGCAGGTGCAGTTATAATCTGTGGTCCAATATGAGCTCAAAACCCTTAACGAGATTCTCGGCATTTTGGCTGATGTTATATAGTTGTCCAGTATTCCTTAATCAAAACTCCTTATGAAGAAGATGGGCTACTTATGCCACTCAGAACGCCATACTTGTATCCTGCTGTGTTAGTAAATACCCAATCAACTTAAAACCGATAAGGGGTGGTAATTATATAGACCCCTCAAGAACGCTTACCGAATTGAGTAGCTTCGATATGCCTGCCAGTTGCATATCACAGCAAAGACCTGTACGACAATTATGATTACGATTACGGTGCGTTTTGTTGGAATACCTCCACGGTTTAGAAAAGTGAATCTCGATGAATTGAAACGAGCGGTGCCCAAAAGTTTGTAGTCTATAGTCTGAAATAATTAAACAGTTGGGTTGCAGATACCAAGGAATTAATGGATAGTACTTCGACCTGACCTAATGCCATGTAAATTCTATCGGGAGGTAATAGCATTTAGTTTATATTATAGCGTTTCCTCTGCGTTTAGACTGTTCTTATTCATTCTTCGGTTTAAATGGTACTAATGCAGCAATGGCATGCGAATTCACAGAAATCTTTCCATCTTCTGTTGCCTATTCTATTTTACTTTCTGTCGACCTTAAAAATTCTTCCCTGGGGTGACACGTACGAAACAAGGGGTGGTTTAACTTAAGAAATTATCATGATGTATGAATAACGTACTAATATTAGAATATGGATATTAGAATATTAGAATTTACCTTTTAGTAACGTGATGCTTATACCTGCAAGTATAAAAGTCAGTGATAAACAGGCCCTAATTCTTCTTTCAAACTCTGGTCTTTTGTAAAAAATATGTGTCAGTGACAGACTTATAAATTTCACCAGGAGTAAAAGTATTTAAAAAAGAGTTTAAGAGTTTTTAATTGTAAGAAGGAGAACATTACCTTATGCTGATTTTTTTCCAATTAAGAATTTTTCATGCCAAAATTTTGATCAGTGATAGTGTTAGTCCTCCACTTGTACTTTGTAGTGGTCTTTTTACCTTGTAATAAGCAGATGCTCTTTTTATCAAGGAAAAGCCCACTTCGGCTTTACTTCCGAACTTGAGAGTTTCCCGAGTCCCAGATGAAACGGCAAGATAAAAAGAAAAACTACCTTTACAAGCTTTTGACATTTATCTACTACTGTTTACTAAAGAAAACAGACAAAGGGAGCTCGAGCCATTTCTAGTATCTTACGCGCAACCCGTTGTAGCTTTACATGAGACTGGTAGAGAGCGACATAGAAACCTGGAGGAGTTGTGTGATAACGATCATAAAGAAGGGGCAACAGAAACATGATAAACGAGTGGGGCCACAACATTGAAATAGGTTTGTCAAGTATTGGGTTTGTACTTTTAAAGCCCTTACTTGCGCGTGAAGACCAGAGTTGGCATTGAATAGACAAGAAAAAGAAATATCTTGATAATAAAGTACTTTAAATATTTAAGCGCCATCGTCAGAGAAAATGGAAAGTCAGACAAAGAAGTGCAGGTAAGGATCCCTCAAGCTACCAATACTTAAGTAAAACTGAATAACATCTGGAAAAGAGAAGGAATGGCATTACAAAAACAAAATAAGACTATTGAGAACAGCAATAACGTCAACCCTGGTCTTTGGTTGCGAAATCTGGACATGGAATACGAAATCAGAGAAAAGAATGAAGGCATTTAAGATGAATTGTTACATACGGATGCTAGGAATAACATGGAAAGAAAGAAAGAACCAATGAATATGTGATGGGTTTTATAAAGGAGCAACTAGGACAAGATGAATATCACGGAATGCTTGTAGACAACATCAAGGAAAAAAAGCTCCAGTATTATGGCCACCAAACTAGAAGAGTGAACACCTTAGCGAATGTTGTTATCGAAGGGAAGATCAAAGGAGTAAGAACTAGAGGAAGGCCCCAGATACAATGGCTTAATGATCTCTTGGACTTGTATTGACTAAAACGTGCACAGATGAAAGCAGCAGAAGAATAAAGAACATTGGAGGAGGAGCATTGGTCCAAATGGCTAAGGATCAACAACAACAACACAGTTTCTGTTCTATATAAGAAGCGTATCATTTGAATGGACTGAATTCATTGCTTTGAATACTTTTATCATTCAAAGAATATCCAGAAACGAAGATGTATGTATAATATTTCGATGAAGGTGCAGAAAAGCAGATGCCATCAGCGTGAACTACATGTTTCACCACATGTGAACTACATGCTGTGAAATCTTACCTGTTTTTCTGCTCTTTTCATTTATTGTACTAATTTTATGGTTCCTTCTAACTGAATTGCAAACTTTAAATGCGCAAAACTGTTTTGAAGTCGTCATATGCTCTTTGCAAGTGAAATCTTGCCAAAAATTCAACTCAACACCATTTTGAATTCTGCATATGAAATATTAAAGTTATTAAAATTTTCACGAGCTGATGAGACAGTCAACCAAACTGCAGGGTCAGCGAACATAACAAACATAATCAAGAAAGTAACTCTGAGATCCAGTCTTGAAGGTGAGAAATGGCACCGTTTCTAAAGGAACAGCTCCCTCTACCTGTCGTAGAAAATTTATGGCTGTTAGACATGGTGATGTAGCTTGCATATTTAACGGAGCACAGAACAAAGGCCTTATTTCTGGCCTATAACAAGGACTATGAAGATGCCCACAACAGCAGTTTGGAAGTTATTCTTGGTGATACTACTACAAGGAGCTAAAGGCAACACGTTGCTCTGCTGCCTTACTCTTTTGGGATCGTTCACAAATGAGATCAACGACTTTTTCACCATTTTTTACCACCTCCTCTTGTCAACTCTTGTCAACAATTTGATTTCTGACTCCCTTCCCCCTAAAGTTGACGTCAGTTTGGGACATTATTTCCCTGAACTTTTTCTGCTGAAGAAGATAAAATATTGACACTATGTTCTCAATTTGTGGGTTTCTAACTATTAGGGGGTTAAAAGTTTGAATCAGGAGTGATAAAAGTACCTCCGAGTGAAATGTAAAACTTAAGAGAAAAAATAATTGCATGAAATAACCTTTCAATTGAACCTCTCTGTTTTTCACACTTTGAAAAATTTTCAATGGTGTCAAAGCTATTCTTTGACTTATTTTTCAACTGTTTCTCCTTGAAGTCCTTGGCAACCTGATCAATTGTTTTATTTCCAGCTCTGATTGCATACCAGTGCTCTTTACATATCTTTTGTACTTAGATCTTTGATGATTGAGGATAGGCTTTCACATCCTTAATAGAGTGTGGTAATGCTGGTCTTTTTCGTTCACATACTTGGTATCTCCATCTTATTTGAAAAACTGATTGTATTTTAAAAACGGTTCTATCAATCAGGTCCATTGTGCGAAAAAAACAATGGGACACAAAAGTAAGAAATATTTTTAAAAGGGAGAAAAAAGAAGCCTCCTGTTTATCAAAACCTATTGCAATCCTATTGAGCAGACAGAATTATAAAAATGCACTGTTCGCCACTTCAGTCAATATTTGACATGGTCTATACCAATTCTGCTGTTTGAAACGGAAGCAATTCAAAGCTGGTGCAGCAGAGCCAAGCTAAGCAATCGAGAACCACATGGAAAATAAAAATACTTATGAGAGTCCCAAACCAAAAAATTGACCATAAAACTGACCCCTATCATCAAGTAGGACAACCAAAGCTCTTATCTTCACACATTTTAATGCTACACCATTTGGAGTCCAGTGGTTTTGCTACTTTACAAAATTAAACCACAGTTGCCTGTCTTCCACTCACACCATTTATACTCGCCAACTGGGAAAGATATTTCTCTGTTTGAATATTTTCACTCCTTAATTAAAAAGAATGTGCTGGAACACATTCAAAATGTGAACAATGGAAAGATTAGGCAGGCTGATAAACAAAAATGTGGCACCGCATCCAATTAATCACATCATGTGCACTGTACTGATCGGTTAATGAGTTTTACCTTACAGCGGCTCATTTATGACGGTGAACAATTTGAGGCAAATGGCATTTGAACAGGCAACTGAAGGGAGGGTACTGACATAGTGAAAAGGTTGTTTATAAACTCCCGAGTGAGTTAAGAGAAGGTTTAAGCTGCTTGAATCATTGAATTTTTTCAAAGAATGACGTCAACTTTCACCCACCTCTTACCCTCCCCCCCCCCAAAAAAAATAAATTTGTCAACTTCTGTCAACATTTAGGTACCCCTCTGCCCCCTGTAAGTGGTTGACGTCATTTGTGAACGATCCCTAATCAAAGGCATGTGGTCTCAAAATGCTTTCTGGTCCCAGACCCCCATTTTATCTTGTTTGACTCACAGCCCCTCAATATTATTTTTATTCTGACAGACCTGAGAATGATATGTTGGATAGGGAATAATTGCTTTGGACTGATAGCTCAGGGGCTTCTCCCATGCAAGGACCAGTACCATAGTTTCTACGTGAGGTCCCTTTGCCATTAATGGTCTATGATCAGCACCCTTGTTTATTTTAAAGATTATGAAATGTTTGTTTCTATAACTTGTTGGTGTAATGACTGGTGCATTTCAAATCTATGATTTGTCAGTTTAATGTCTCAAAGACTATTGTTTCTTAGCTTAGTTTTTTCTAAATCTAGAGGATTTTGGTTTTTTGTTTAATTTTCTGCATCTCAAGGAAGATTGTTTGTTACTTTAGTTCCTTTTACATCTCAATGCTTATAGATTGTTAGTTTAATTCCTTCTGCATCTTATGATTTAATTCCTTCTGCATCTTATGATTTAATTCCATCTGCATCTTATGATTTAATTCCATCTGCATCTTATGATTTAATTCCATCTGCATCTTATGATTTAATTCCTTCTGCATCTTATGATTTAATTCCTTCTGCATCTTATGATTTAATTCCATCTGCAAATATGATTTCTCGACTTTCTACAGCTAAAGGAATCTGAACTCTTAGTTTAGGTCTCTCAATCTAAAGGATTGTTATTTGTCATTTTAGTCCCTTTTACACCTGAAGACTAGAATTCTTAGTGTAATTTCTTGAGGGTCTCAAAGGCGATAATTTCAAAGCTTAGTCCTTTCCGAGTCTAGGAGACATTAATCTCGTTTTTATTTTTGCAGTGTAGTTTCTTCTGCATCTCAATGTTAATAATTTGTAAGTCTAGTCCTTTCTGTACCTCAGTGTTTATAATTTGTTAGTCTAGGTATTTTTGTACCTCGTTTATAATTTGTTAGTTTAGTCCCTTCTGTACCTCAGTGTTTACGGTTTGTAAATTGAGTCCTTTTTGTGTTTGAGTATTTATGTTACTTACTTTAAGTCTCTTGCTTTCAAGTATTTTTATCATTTAATTTATTCTTTCTGTGTCTTAATGTTTATAATGTGTTAGCTCAGTCTTTTTTGTGTCCAAAAACATTAATTCCTTAGTTTTAGTCGCTTCCTCTGAAGAACTATAGTTTGTTAGTTTAGCTCCTTCTCCCTCTGAGAACAATTGTGGGTTAACGTTATTGTTTCTCCATCGCAACACTATGAGTTCATATTTTAGTTCCCACTGAGCTTCAAGGATTATGACGTTATAGTTTATTTCTTTCTGCATCTTAAGGGTTTTGTTTCCTTAGTTTGATCTCTGTATTTCAAGGTCAATTATTTGTTAGCTTAGTTTCTTTTACAGTTTAGGATTTTATTTTCTTAGCTAGGAACAGTGCATAACAACAACTATTATCCTTGGTTTACATCCTCATGCATCTCAATGTTCATGGTTTGGTAGTTTAATTCCTTCTGCTTCTTATGATTTAATTCCATCTGCAGATTATGATTTCCTGGTTTAGTTTGTTTCGAGTCTCGAAGACTATGATTTCTTGGCTTAGTCCTTTCTACACCTAAAGGAATCCTATCCTTTATTTTTCCCTCCTACTAGTCTTTCTTTGTCCCTGCTACTACCCCTTCTTTGTCCCTGCTACTACCCCTTCTTTGTCGCTCCTACTATTCTTTGTCCCTCGAATTATCCCTTCTTTTTCCCTCCTACTATCCTTTCTTTATCAGTATTAACATCATTTTTTGTCCCTCCTACTATCCTTCCTTTGTCCCTCTTACTGTCCTTCATTTGTTCGTCCTGCAATCTGTCTTTGTCACTCCAACAACCCTTTCATTGTCCCTTCTACTATCCTTTCTTCGTTCCTCCTACTATCCTTCCTTAGTCCCCCTACTATCCTTTCTTCCCCTCCCCCCAATCCCCTACCATGGTTGTCATGATAGCAAGGGGAGTGTTTCCTAACAGCAAAAGGAGCATTCAAGAGAGCAAGACGACTTTTCCGAGCCCCTGGGGTTTTCTCCCGCCCCTTTTTTCAGGCACCCGGCGCCTTCAACGATCTGCTCGTTCTTCTGTTACCTTCCAGTGCCCTATACTATAGCTATTGCATGTGACAGGACTATTCACATCGAAGAAAATGTTTCTGTTGGCTCAGAATTTAATTTGGAGTTATCGTCCCTTACCATTGAATGCCCTGTTTGATAATTTGATGAAAATAATAAATAAAAACATGCTTACCCAAATGATATGGAGGCTATTAATGCATAATATTTAAAACAAAACCATTAACTCGCACTAAAAGAAATGAAGAACGCTTCTCTTTAATTACTTTTTTGTGGGTTTTGTGGGAATTTTTATTGATTTAATGATGCTATATTATCTCAGTTATGTGTGCGCAATAAAAAGACCTTTCGAGGACGCTTAGATGCTATGCCTAAACTATATTGCAAATAGATATATAATATAAAGGCAGGTTTTTCTTAGAGCAGAATTTCTGAGCAGCTTGTGACATCCTAATGCCAACCTGGGGCTGCACGAATGGAAAATATCATTTGATTGTCAAAATTGTGACCTTGTTTTTAGGTGCCTAATTTTTCTTTGGAAAATGAACGACATCAAACAAACAAGTGCTGTGGAATTGACCATAAGTAGAAATAAAAGCGTTATTCTTATCATTACAAATCAAAGGAACGAAGTGTTTTGTTACTTATTTATGCAAACCTTGATAATCGACTCGTGTTAAAAATTGGGCCCCTACCACCCCCAATTTCGCTTGTGAATACGTTGTTGATGGCAAGTGCTCTCATTGTAGCTCATATTTACACCTTCCGACAACATGTACCGGATTGATAGAAGTCGAGAATGATTTATTTGGAATTATATAGAGAACGTCTGAGAATACTAGCGGGAGCGTTTTCTGATCTTATGTTTTGTATACCGACGTTTTGTATTGAAGAATTTACTCTACATATTTTAAAGCATGGAAAGGAACTAATCTATGTCAAGCGTAATTTGAAAACTTAAACCTTCAAAATTTCTGCTTTAGCCTAACGTAAACGGCTTCACAGATGCGTGAGGAAAGACCAAAGTCTAACAAAAGTCTTTTATTCATTTCAAGTACATTTTATATTCCTACCAATTCCAGCCCCTCAGATTGAAACAGCACGCTTTATTACAAGTATCCGTATTGTTAATCAAGTCAAAACCATGAGATAATGAAACCAATAATACAATGCAAAAAACAATTCTTTACTTAAAACTTTGTAAATTTCCCTCTGGGTCACGTTGCCACGTTTAGTTCTAAGGCCTCTTCAATTTTGTTATTTATGGATGGTTGCTTATTTATCAACCGTCACTTCAACCGTCTTTGCGGGTAGCCATATTTTCTTGGCTTACAAAAACATCGCAAGAAAAACTGTGAGAGGTAAGCGACATGTTAGCTACTCGTTTGCACAGAACCCTTTATAAATTGAATGTAAAGTCAAGAACTGTCTTTGCCTTTCATTTGAAATAACTGAGTCTACTTCAATCCATCAAAAGCTGCTACAAAAGCTTATAGTTTTGCTGTCTTGTCTTTGAATGCGATTTAGATCAGAATGTTTGTAAAGATATATTGACTTGTCTTGTTACTTGTCAATATTTGATTGAAGGCGGATTTAGTTCGGGACAGTATAATGTTGATACCTAAACCGTAAGTGTTTATGCTAAAGCATGCAATATTGGAGTCTTCATTGGTCTTCCA
>JANTCA010004546.1:0-10171 GCA_024741275.1 Chironex yamaguchii
AAAACAGTGTGGAATTATAAGTGTAATTATATAAAAAGGTATTTTTGTATTCTGAATGGAATTCAAATATATGGCAATGACGTTTAAAAAAAATGGCCTTCTCAAGCATGTCCAGGATGGTAACTGTGGCTTCCAAGCAGATCATTAGTATTCTGCCCAAACACCAATGTTGTAGAGCTTCCAGATGTCGAAAGTGATGACTGTAAGTAGAATATTACTTAGCACCACACAGAAGTGTATTCAGAATGACCGGATTGAAAACAGAGATCATCATCTTCTGCATTCCATCACGGCCGCTCAATACTCGATCATTTTAACGTATAAGCGATTAATTACACGGTTAATTAGTTTTTACGGTCCAGCTCATAACGTAAAGTGCTACCTAAGTAAGTAAAAGCATTCGTAACTTAAAAGTAGCTATCCGTCAACATCGTATTCAACTCCCGTGGGTATTACAAGTGTAGCTGAAGTGGGCATTACAAGTGTAGTTGATCAAACTTTCTGAAGCGACAAATTTTTAAGGGCACCTTCTCTTGCCCCTGCTGTAACTTGAGGAGAGCAATGGCTTCTCTGTAAAGCGTTGCTCTAACGCCTGACACGCTGCCGAACAGTCATATTGCTCTGTGGATGATATGAACAACCAAAGTTCCAGGGCGCCAAACATGCTGGTTCAGTACTACGACCGCCAGCAATATCCGTTGCCTGTTGCCTTGCAAATTCCACTATCACTGTTGAGCTTCCACAAAACCCATGGACTCCTGCACAACTGATTTGTTTACACTGGTGGCACTTTTCTCTTCCTCACCCTTATACAGTGGCAAGCAATGCAAGACGACCGGGGTCGAGGAAAGGGGGTCGTCATCCAGTTAATCCACCGTTGATGTGTCGTAAAGTTTATATTATGAGTTACTGATTCTTAGCAATATGGTCGTCTGCTCACAGAGGAGCTTATACATCCTTAGACATGTTTTGTTTTTAGTCATGATGAGAGTCAGTTTAGTCGCCGACCTGACCTAACAACAATATCTTGGTACACTAGTGAAAATTCAAGTACAGTTAAATATTGAAACAAGACCGTGGGTGTCATGATCTCAATGATGGTTTGTGGTATTATACAAGGTTAGCCTTTCCACGTCTTACGTTTTGCCACACAAAATATTTCCTCGATATTCCTTGAGTTGATCAAGGGCATATGGCCAGGCATGCGCCAAGGCGCCAGGCAGATTTGAGCGCAGAGCATGGATGTGCTGATGGATGTGGTCGGGGACTAACGCCCCCTCCCCCCATTGTGTATTAAACCTCAAGGAAGTCAGTTACTTAGCAGGCAATTTAGAGTGAAATAAGACGTTTGACCAGCTTTCAACCGGTAATTCATCAGTTTTGTTGGTCACGGTTAGTCATAGCCAACTTTCGGTTTTGTAATACTGCAAATGACATGCTTATAATTAGTTAAAAACAAATAGATGGTCACAATTTTCCTAAAGGTCACCTCCCCAACCCACGAAATTGTCACAAAAACATCACTGACACAGTCCATGCCTACAAAAAAACAAGCAGTCATTTCAACCACCTACTTACATATGCAAATATAAAGCTCATATAATAAAAGAAAGCACTATTCGGCAGAAAAATTAACAACTTCATGTTCTGCATACTCCCTTTATTATTGTAGCTAAAATTGAGGAAGGTATTACCAAAAGAAATACAATGCCAAAGGCAATGTACACACTGTGGTTTACAAGGCACTGCCAACATAAAAAATTATCGAGGTAAAAATACTGGATAAGGCAATAGCTTAACAAAACCTCAGGCTTAGAGTCTACGATTTCTTGATCCAAATTACCTGACTTTTTAAGTTTTACTTTCAGGTACATATACTACAACTTTTACTACTTCCTTGAATAACGCAGTCAGAGAAATTGCAAGAGCCTTTTATCCACACAAAAAAAATGCTGAAGAGCATGAGAACACGTGGCGGGAACTGAGCAATTCGTACACAATATCAATCGTGAATTGCAGAAAAATACGTGACCATATATCACGCTTTCTCCCTGGGTTCAAAAAGGCAGTGTTTTGTTACAGAGAAGCTGTAAGCCAATCTATTCTCACCTAGAGATCGCGCTGTCTCAGCTACTACGTTACATACATGCTGCCCTCAAACTATAGTAGACAGACGAAACAGTTAAAGGTCATACGCATCAAACCACTATCTACAATCGACGATTGATTTATAAGTATAAAATTAGGATTTCAAACTTAATTAATTCCATCTTTCTAGCGACAGACAATATCTAGGTTCCATCCCAAACTGATAATTCACCGTTCAGAAATGACAACGAGCACGTAGGATGAGGAATTGGCTTTTCATAGGAGAGTGGGTCAATCGAGGACTCTGACATAACAGGAATTTCCTAAAAAGAAAGAACAAACTCACAAAAATAGAGCAAGCACTTAACAAATACAAGATTACAACCTCTTAGGGTACAACAAGAAGCTGCTACTGCATAAACAAGGGATAACAGAGATGAGATGTCGTAGTATAGGATGACAGAGATAAGGTACATCGAGGTGCCGAAGAGTAAGGGGATAGTATTAATGCGAAATTAAAGTAGCGAAAGAGATGAGAAGTTATTGTATAAACCAAGTTAGCGCAGAGATCATCTTTCAAGGGCTTTTTAAGGCCGCTGCAGCGATGCGTCGTACAAAGTATTCACCTAAATAAGAAAATGCCTACATAATGCCTCATGTATTAAGCACATCAAAAAACATGTGGGAACTAAGAAACATCCCAACAACGGCAAAGTTTGACATCAGAAGGTAACATATAAAAGTGAAAGGCCAAGAAAAGATTTCAAGACATATAAGGTAAATGTCAAGGCACCCAGGTTCGAACAAAGACTTAACTCTCGTAATAATTAAATCGAGATGAAGCCATTTAGTGAGCATTGGTATCGATATCTAATCTATCGATATCGACTGGCATCTATTTATCATTCACGCATCTCGATAACAGAAATGCAGACACCGCTGTCGATTACAGATGCTTTACAAAAAGCCGCTCTTCAGGTAAATACAAGATTCTAAAATGTTCCAAGTTGACAGAAAGCTTAAGAAAATGCTGCCTTCCATGCTACAAGGATCCAAACAACTGCTGGCAGTTATCATCATCTACTATCTTTCATGCTTGCCAAAATGTAATAGAATGAGTCTATCAGCAAACCCTGAATTATGATACGGTATTTGCTTGCAAAACGTACCTGGTATTGCGAGACAAAATTCAACAAATCTAAGCTCATCATTCGGCTGGAGTGCACCAGTTTCGTCAAGCTGTGGTAAAAGTATTCGGGAAAGTTCTGAATTACGTCTACTGATAAACTAATGAACGCTTTAGTTAAAAAAACTACACAATTTAAAGTCGTTTTTCGTTGGCCGAGTAGAGTCAATCACTTTGCATAATGAAGCATGCAATGGTGTTAAGAAATAATTCCTCTTTTAGTCAGTACACTCGGTTCTGTTAGAGTAGATTCAACTTTTTGGCACATTGTCACAGATAAAAGAAGACAAAAACACACTTTTAATAAGTTAAAGGCATACTGTTATAATGACACGATGGGTGATCGAAGCTTCAGTTTCAACCCTATACATTAACAATAGTATATGCATGTACGAAAACACTTTTACACCATTAGGCTCTATTTCTGAGTGTCCCAGAACCTTTGATCACTTTTATGTTTCCCTAAAAATGCTTGTGCAACATGAGTAAGCGAAAACCAGACATTTTTCTGAAACATGTGCTGCCAAGATATTTCCACTGTGTAACGATACATCAACGCGACTTTGTTCATTTGAAATCCAATATACACATACCAAAAAGACAAAACGATACAGCGATATGTCCTTGCCTTAGCAAGGAAAGGATCAAGAACATCATATGCACGGGTTTGATTGTCACATGTATTAATACACTTTTCGTCAAAGGCGCTATGGTGACGTAAGTCACAATCAGCTGTGTTGTAGTGCACTTACGTTTTCATATTGTGCAAGATGCTTAAAAAAATTACAAAGGGAAGTCCACGTAAACGTCAAACAGAAAGTTCACCAGCTCACCTTTCATTCTTGCAGAGGCCTTTGGTTTCAAGCTGCAAATGATAGGACAACATGGCTCACTAATTTAAAAGCTACAATGAGGCTACTAAAATGAATGCTATTTTCTATATTATAAATGATGGCAGGTTAAATTTCTACGCTAAAACTTAATTTCCAATGGTAATCTGAAAAACATCTACAAACTTTCCAGTACATTCAATGCTGTAAATTTTGTAATACTGTAAATAATGTTCAACGATCAATAGATGGCTCTTATTATGCAAACGACCGAGAGACAAATAGAACAAGGGACACAATGGATGAGAGGGTAAAGGAGCCTGAGGTTGACTGAACTATATTTCACCTGTTCATCCCAAACATGGCAATGGTCTAGCAGAGTCGACAATATAGAAGAATATCTAACAAAAACCATTTATAACGAAGTTTCCCTTCAGGCCGGCTATAGGCACAAATTTCACTTATGAATATAAAATCATTCATGCGTCTGATCATGCTTGTTTTGAACCGTTTGTATGGAACATTAGTTAAAATGGTTTCAAAAATACATTTTATGTGGTCGTCTGCAATTTCGGACATCAGACAATAATAAAGGTTTAAATAAATTTTAGAACACCCACTTTTTATGCCAAATGAGTACCATAACTTAATCAGTTCCTTTTATGATTGGCAGTCCAAAATAAGAGTGGGTTATTTGGCAATATACTAAGTAGTCCTGTTATTCTACCTGTCGTTCCCAGATCATGCTGGTCATCCGATTACAAGAAAAGCCATCCGATTGGATTCCGAAGATCTGACAACGTAACAAACAACAAGAGCGAGCCGACCAACTATATGAGTTGAAGAGGTAAGTTACGTCACAAAGAAAATTTTGGCTCCTAATTTTTTAGCCTAACTCAGTACGGGACACCATCCTACACCAGGTAGCGTCCATGTTTAACTTTGATTACTCTGGTAATCATAAAATAACCTTCCTAGGCCCACTTTAGCAGTATGCATCAATTGTTCATGTAATTTGACCATCCAAAAATGGACAGAAAACATCAATCTTTCAATTTTATGACGAACCTTTTATCAGTCCTATGTATTCTTGAATGTTGAATGAGTAAATAAGTAGGAAATGACGCTTATAATAACTAGTACCAATATGGACACCAACATTACAAATGCACACGTCGGATTGCCGGAACACAATTTTAGGCAATTTTAGATCGGTAACTACTGTATATGTTAGGATTCTTTATCATTAAGCATACCAGTTGACAATAAATATTTTTTTCCTCAAAAACTTTAAACTCCTCCAACTAAATTTTGGAGCCATGATTCTACTGGTTACTGTTAGGGAAAGAGATATTGAAGATAGGGATTAAGAGAAATACTAAAGATGACAATGGCAGTGCCGTGAAAACAAAACAAAAATAAACCAACATACTAGTGAGGTTTGATGAAAAGTTCCATAAGGAACAAGAAAAAAAATAAACATGTAAAAGACGACTACTAAGCTAGAAAAATCAGAGGACACAAGTCCGGACCAAAAATGTAGACGTTTTTAAAACGATCAAATAAAAATAATACATACTGATTTTGAGTGAATAAGTTGTTTCTGTTCTCTTAGATTTTCTATTCTGTAATTATTTTATTCTAATCTACTTACTTCTCGCTACGTAAAACACGTGTCTGAAAGTAATTTAAACAGGATATGCCCTATAATTTTCGTTAGCGTTTACACTATATAGTATCCAAATCAGTAGGCGTTACCCGTACTGGGGCGGTTCTACTCAATTTCCTTGAAACATCCGACTATTTTCTCGTATTCCATCCGTGCGGATGCGTATCAATCGTTGTCATTGGACCACGACTGGAACGGAGGGAACTTCAGAGAGCGATCCAAAACCAGCTCGGAAGCGGATCGATATCAGTACAAATAAAGTACTTCTGGTGCAAATAGTTTACCTGTCCTTACTTTGGTACGGATCCATTTGGATACCTGCTAGCGTAAACGGAGTCCTACACCGTGTCGACCTAATAAACTACATTTCAACAAAAGACCGTGAATTCAACTGTACGACTGCCTAAGCCGTACCAGCAAGCTAATCAAAGTTTGAGAATAAAAGGATTTTACTATGAAGTTACCTTCCTTTATCCTTCGTTACCATTTTGAATCGTAGGGAATCGAACTGAGAGGTGGCCGAAAACTGCTTGGAATCAGATGGACATACTTTGTCTCTGATAGACACCGACGCAATCACGCAAGATTATGAAACGGCTATGAGATGGCTTGGACAGGCCGCGTGTCTTTCATCATGAAGTATCGCAAACAAAGTGTTGTCCTGGATCCCTCACGAAAGAAGGAGGAGTGGATCTCCCAAAATAGCCTGGCACGAGATCATCGACCCAGACCTCCAGTGATATTAACTTAACGAGAGCTGGAGCTACACCACGGTACAAACGGCTAAGCTGTCCGCCCAGTGAATGCGAGCTGCCTTAAGCGTCAAAGGAAATGGGAGATAATAAGTCTAACCCAGCACTTAACTACCTACTTACATGAAATCTAATGCACAATGTTTCATCTCACCTTCTTTAACACTTCCATATTAAGACTAGTGTCAAATAAAGGAACACCGTATGTCAGCTGCAGAGGAACATAGGCATCTTCAATATCCAAATCATCAAAGGATCCGTAGCTGGCAAAACGCTTGAAATGACTTGTTGCATCGGTAAGGGAAACTTTGTCTGGAGTGTCAGGGTTGCTTGACT
The DNA here is from genome assembly GCA_024741275.1 of Chironex yamaguchii. Lineage (NCBI taxonomy): Eukaryota > Metazoa > Cnidaria > Cubozoa > Chirodropida > Chirodropidae > Chironex > Chironex yamaguchii. Next base: position 6,862 of record JANTCA010004546.1, read on the forward strand.
GTTTCGTGAAATCACCGTCAGCTAAAGGCACTCTTGGTGAACACGACTGGCTAGCATCGTTCTGTTGGTAAAAATGATACGTCAATCGAGAATACCACTACCACGTTTGTGCTTATTAGTCATTTAGAGAAAGCAGAATGCCTCGCATATACCGTTACCCTATTTTTATGAACTCTACTTAAGGGCCGGTATAGTGGATAAGATGATGATCTTGCAAGCCAGAGGTTGCGAGTTCAAACCCGCGTCACCACAAACAAAATATCATTGGTGAAAGAAGGTAACGGGAGCCCACTCTCATAAAGAGTTCACTTCCTAGTAAATTCCCTAACCCTGTCATGGCAATTAGCTACGCTCGATAACGAGTATGCTACCAAAAAAACCCAAAAAAAACTTAAAGATAGGCAACTATAAACATCACATGTGATTTTGGGCTACCCTCACAGAGGCGTTAAAAATGCCTTAAAAATGCCTCAAACAGATAAAATTACGAGAAAACAAACCTTGCAGCTCTAGTTTACAACCATCCTTCGAATAAAAATTGCCCACCGCAAATAAAAACGAAGGGGAACAAAGAACCGCGAAAAAAGCATTAAAATGGTAATGATCATTTCATAAGGGGATGGACTCAGTAGTTTCCAGAGTTGAATGACAGTTGATTGAAAAAGATGTAAGAAGACAAAGGAGATTGCTCCGTCAAATGCCACACAAATGTGTCAATTACGTATACTCTCGAAATCCCAATAAAAATGTCGACCTATGGTAGCGTCCAAAGTCTGCCTGCTGTCTTAGTTGTGCATGCGCTAGACGGCTTTCCTGTGAAAACAACTGACTTTTACAAACACAAACCATGTTGTTTCATTCTGTCATTTAGTGTCTGAGACATTGGACAAGTTTCACAGCAGTACAGAAATTTTAAAAGAACTGAACATAATATGTACACTATTTTTTCGATTGGATGGCGGGATCTTCTTACTTCCATAATTACAAACTGAAGAACTAGTAACAACCTTGTCGATTTGGTTTTTAAAATAAGGTAAATTAAGACCTGATCAAAAGATTCTTGGTAAATGAAAAGACCACTGCCAACGTCAAAATGTTTTTACCAAACGCCAAATTAGCAATTTTCTTTCGGCAATTTTTGCGTTTGGGGGCTTCTATCAGCATTCTGTTTACAATTTTCGTTTCACATATCAAATAGGAAAAATTCTTTGGCATATTTTCACATTTCAATGTTCATGTTACTGACCATTCACACGACGTACTTAAAGTCGAAACAGTTTAATGTGGGAAGGGTCAGATGGTGAGAAAATTCTACCCATTGATGGATTCGAATAAGGACACTATCGTATGTGATGTGTGTTGTGTGATATGTGATGGTTGACAAGCTCTACCACTACTCCCTAAAGTCCATTTAATTTTCTGCCTTGAATGAAATTTAAAGTACTTAGGACCTCTGGAGCCGCTGCAGAATGGAGTTAATTTCAACTTAAAAACTGATATGAATTCACATTTATGCACAGTTAACATTACCAAAATCGCACTAATTATACCTGTAAAATCTACAGATTCGAACTGGAAGTTTGACACGAAGCCTACAACATTAACAAAGTATCATCTGCACGTCGGAGCTACGCAAGTAGTCAAAAAGTTGGACTTAAACCCACGACCTACTTACTGTAAAGTTTCTATACCAATAAAGCATTTACCTTACGTGCATAAGCAGTAAGCTCCTATCAATGACCTGGTGTAAATCAAATTGGAGTAAAAACACAAAGCACGTGGTAAAATGAGCACAAAAACCTACTCTGCTTAACGGAAATAATAAGCTTACTTGACCATTCTCCTCTCCATCGCTCTCGAACTCTTCTGAAGCTAGGGTGGTAATGTTTGGCATATGTTTCAGTCTGCTTTTCCTCCTAGAGGCCATGTTAAGGAATGTCACGTATCCACAGGATGAAGTCAAATCAAACGTAGTTTGAATGTCTTGCAACATGGAGACCAACGAGGGATCTAATGTCTCCTCTACAAAACAAACATTAAGGTCCGTTAGTTATATAAAAGGAACATTCCTTCGCCACTAGCATTTTAAATAGTAACGCGAGATTGAAATAGTTAATAGCAGGCTTCAGTGTCGTACGGAGAAGAAGATCGTGCAGCTAAATAAAACAACTGGTCCTTGCCAGAGTTTTTGATGAATAAGTATCATTTTAAAAAGGCTTCACAATAATTCTTAGAATATATAAACGAAGGAAAGAACAAAACAATAAATTTTACACTGTCCCAATCACAGAGTAAGAAAATAAGAAAGTACTAATTCATATTCTCTCGAGTAAGGATTAATGAATAAGAAAGTAGAAATTGACAATATCCTAAACACAAATTCCTTGTCATAACGCTTTGTTTCACAGAGTATTGTCACGAGATAACAAACAAGTTCACTCGCCAAGTTTGGACACACAGACTGTAGAAATACATTACAAACTCAAGATCATTTGGTTGCGCCTGCCTACTATGCAAGAGGCAAACTTTATCTTTAAATTCGATGTTACATCTAGTGAAAGCAGTAATAAGATGTGTGACTATGAATTCAAAACTTTTCCTCTTTCTTCCTTTATCTTCTGCTGAAGCGTATGCCCAACAATTCTTTATTAGAAAGGACCGCGTCCTTTATTCCAGTAAATTCTATCTATATCAAATATACTGTCTTGATAAGACTATGAATCCCGAATACTGATGCTCATTCATCCTCTCTCGATACTAAACAAGGGTTTCACGAGCAATTAAGCAGAACGAAAGCTGTTACTGAATAAAAAAACAGGAAAAAAAATTCTTGAATCTATACCATGACCGTCTTCTAAAGGGAATGGAACGAATGTCACATCCCCGTCACCGTAGAGTCCATGCCCCTATGAACAGAATATCACAACGGCATTATCAAAATACAACAAAGGAGATACAGGGCTAGGAATGATAGAAATGCGCAGTCGTCGGTCAAGAGAGTACGTTTGAAAAAGGCTAGCTACAAACACAAAACAGGGCGTGTTACACACGTGGGTACTGAGTCGTGCGCCAGATTTTTCGTCAAAGGGCTTAGGGGAGCGGGAGCGAGCAATGCAGATTGAGGAATAGTGGGGGCTTCACAGGGGTAACTATCTGCTGTGGACCTCAAGTATAAATGCATATGAAATGTTAAAACTATTGATAACCACAATAGCTGCACTGGGTGGGAGCCGACCGGGCTCAAACTTGCAATCCTCAGACTTAAAAGCCAACACTCAAACCTCCGTGCCATCACGGCACAAAGGTTTGG
>JANTCA010004547.1:0-10171 GCA_024741275.1 Chironex yamaguchii
TATTGGTATAAACATTCTACAGCTAAGAACTAACCGATGTACAGCTAAGAACTAACCAATGTACAGCTAAGAACTAAGTGATGTACAGCTAAGAACTAACCGATGTACAGCTAAAAACTAAGCGATATACAGCTAAGAACTAACCAATGTACAGCTAAAAACTAAGCGATGTACAGCTAAGGACTAACTGATGGAATGAGATAGGCCAATGCGTCCCAGCTCCATCACCTTTCATTGATCTCGCATCAATTTGCATCAAATTCTGACGATTTGACGTTCAACATCATCCTGACTAATGTCTACACTGTTCTTCTTCTCATTTTGTCGATTCTGACAAACAATAGCAACGCAAGATATCACCATTTTGACATTTAACACTGTTTCATGCCAACTGTTCACCGCAAACAACAGGGATCTTTTAACCTTATACATTGACTGCCAAAACAAATGCCTGCCAAAACATGCCATCCTGCCATAGGCCAACATTTACTAGAAAATTCAGAATGCCCCAAAATGTATCAGCACGAGAATTTTCGGATAATTGGCACAGCTAGATCGTCCTTTCATCTAAGTGTATCGGAGTCTGTCTACATTAAAACAAATAAACCAGTACTCTGTAGGCAGAAAGAGTTTTTTCACTTGGGCTATTCCAATAATGTTTTGTTTCTTCATTTTCTCTTTCTTTGTTCCCTTTCTTGTTTATGATTGGCCATTTTTGCCATATGTTTCGTATAAATAGGTTGCCTTATACATATACTTTCCTTTCTGACGTTTCATACTCTGAAGAGTGTCAGACGAAACAAGCTTTTAAGTAAGATTTTAGCGCAATGTCACAAACTTCGATTTTCAATGTCGCGATTTTCAATTTTTGTACCACAAAAAGATTGCTCAAAAATTGTATTAATATTATGTAATATAACAGTCTACGCACTTTACGTCAGTGAAATATATAACCGATTATGATGTATTCCTCTTTGAAATATGATTCTCAGGTGGAAATTCAAGAGCTTGAGATAAGTCTTACGAATATAAATAATTACGCGCATTAACTTTAGTCCTTTAGCTGATGAGTTGCATAATTTCAGCGTAATTGTGACCAGTAAAGACCAAAGAAGTTAACATCATTTTTGATCACTCATCTTGTTCATCTTGAGCAATTATGAAAAACGAAGTGATTGTTTGCTACTGGGGGATAATTTTTCTCATAACGATCCAGAAAAGATTTTGCATAATTTTGCGTAAATAACGTTTTAAATCTGTAAATTTCGTAGTGGACACTTTTACAATGGACGACTTAAAGAAAAACAGACGATGTAAACTTGCTAGGAACATTAAAAAGTGATTAAGGCCGTATATATGGAATATCTTGAAGGTTAACTTAAAGATGACAACGGTGATTAAAATACAACATCAGGAATCTTTATTTCTACTTAGGATACTCAACTGTCGTTACAAAACATATGTGCACAATTGAATTCATCAGTAAATTACACAATAAAGAAACAGTCATTAGCCAGTTTACAAATTATCATCCGAACTCTAAAATGTAACCACTGGTAACATTGCATAAAGGTTACCCATAAAGCAAGAGACAAAAGGCTTCAGTTTATTGCATAGGTATTACAGAAATTCAAGTATGAGAAAGAGTATGCATTTTATTTCACTTGTCAAAATAACGAGGTGGAGTTACCCAAGCAATTAACAAGAAGTAAAGCTTTTTAATTGTTACAAGGGTGACTACTACTTTACCCTCCTTTGCCACTTTTAAACATGAAAAATGACCTTGACATCCTCATTTTCTCATCACACGACCTTTACTGTATTCACAAAAGACCCTAAGTTATCTATTCGGTCCCATTACTTGTACTTGTGTAACTATCTACATTTGCTCTCCCTTTCCTTCTCAGTAGACTTAGAAACACGGTTACAGTCATTCAAGGTCCAGGTTTTAAAACTGTTTTCTTTGCAGTGTCAGACCGAAAAATTTTACACTCATAAATAATTCACGACAGACATGATAATCAAACAAAGATGTGTTAATTCACTTTTACAAATTCTGAAACGTTTTTAAATAAGGCTGAATAACGTTGTTGAAATTCTGTCACAAGTAACCTGCTACTGTGGAAATAGCTTTGTCGATGTTTATATACGGAGCCGTCGAGAGACGCTTTGGGCCCCACGGTTAATTTTTGCAGGGGCCCGAGCGGAAAAGGTTTTTTGACCACGCTCTTTATAAATAAAAAAACTAAACTAATGGTTTTCAGCATAAAATGTCAATAACAGATCAAGGCTAGCTTCATGCTTTATTTCTTGCGGGCTCCTAGGTGCCCGTAACCTCTAGTAACTAACCTGGCTACCTCCAGCCTTCTCAACAGTACTGTTCATATAATAGATAAAAACATTAAAAACAAGCAATCACAGGCATGTCAAGCAGTACGGAAGACATACTAACCAAATTCAGCCAAGAGGTGTGGAGTATAATCATTCACCTTTTGAATCTTTTAAAGTTTTATAGGCCTCTGACAGTAGCAATCTGTCCACTTCGCACCCTTTCGTCTAAAGCGTCGAAAGCACCTCAAGAAATAATCTTTGTACTTAGCACAGAAATACGATTGGAAGTTCGATTTCGTACAGTATGATGTGAGCAGACTTGCAGATTTAGTTAAAAAAGTTTGCCTGCGTACACAACCTAAAAACTGTTACCTAGACTAAGCCTATTTTCTGACACAGACATAAGTTCGACAATAAACGGTAACAGACGACAATGCTGAATTTGAAATGTAAGTTACGATCGAGAATTTGCCAAACAGAAAGAAACGTACCAACGGTCAGGTAAGGGAAAAAGTAGATAATTGTACAAAGGGATAAAACACAAGATAATATAAGGATTAAAGAATTTGTAAACAGATGACGACTAGTTGCATAGTTACAGTGAAACGGCATATTCCATTTGTCTACAAAGACTGTGTTTATGGTTTCTAAATTTGAAATGTAGACCTAGTTTCTGCACTATACTCAGTGACACAGGATGAGCTATTTAGCGGATCTTGTTTTTATGCGGAGGTAGATTTCAAAGACATCATGTAAAGCAAGAATAACATCATTTCAAAAGATGCTGGGCTCTGCTTAAGAGGTCTCGCTTGCAAGTTTGCCTGAGATTGTCTTTGGAGCTGGGGGATGAAGATAGAGGTTATGAGTACTAGCAAATCACACTGTACGGGACGGGAAGGACTCCAGATGGCAGCAGGTACTCAACGAGAGACGATGATGTACACAGGGAAGAAGTCAGCATCATGGTGCCAAAGGATTCGGAGATGGCAATTTTAGTTTGGACAGTGAGAAGATCATCAAAAGGGGATTTTTCTCCTGACGCCATACGCAAGGACAGAGCAGAAAGGACCAGAATGAATTCTACACCAGGCTGCAAGATGTCCTAGACAGGATACATAGGCAAGACATGTTGATAGTGACAAGCGAGGTGAACGCCAAGATAGGATAGCACAATGAGTACTATGTGACAGTGATGGTTACGCATGTCTTAGATGTCAAGAACAACAATATGAAGCAACTATGTTATTCTTGTGACAGAAATAGGCTAGTTGTCAAAGGCACAATATTCTAACACAAAAGGATACATAAGAAGACATGGAGGCCGCTTACGAGTTACGGTGCGACAAGGACTACATCTTTCAAGCAGAAGATTTAGCCCAACAGTTTAAGAAACCAGTGTATGTAGATCAGTAGATATGGGAAGCGACCACAATATCGTGTGCACGACGTGCCAACTCAGGCTGAAGAAGCTGAAAATCCCTGAGATCAAGACACGATAGGCAGTAAGAGTCAGGAACAGATGCCAAGCGTTGAAGAAGACGATACGTGTCATGGGGATGCAGTTGAGACTAAAGCGAATAAGCTGGTGAATGCTTACACGGAAGCAGTTTAAGCTTTGGTGGGATAGCAGAAGAAGACGAAACCCATCACATGAAGCTAATTCATGGACTCACGAAGGTGTTTGCAATGACAGACCCACAGAGAGCGTAGCAGTAATAGACAAGAAAGGGAATCTCAGATGGGGCAGAGAAAAGACCAAGAATCTGCTAGGAGAATGCTTGGCGGAGGCACTGAACAGAGAAGATCCACAAGAACCCGAACGTGATGAGGAGAACGAGAGACAGGAGTAGGTAGAAGATACTGGTGTACTCATCTGGCGCAGACAGAAACCAAGACAGCACTTAAACCGATCAAGAGTGGAAATGCTCTTGGCCATAACTGTTAAGCTGTTGAAAGGGGATATAGAATAAACAGGAAAAAGGATAAAGGAACTGTTGGAGATGATATAGGCGCAGAGGAGAGTTCCTAAAAAATGGAAAACTCGCTGATCATCAAGCTGCTGAAGAAGGAAAATTTAAAGGAACGCAAGAACTGGAGAGCGATTAGGTTTCTTCTGACAGTGAACAAGTATACTTGTGAGACTCATCATCGAGCACGTAAGGAAAAAAGATAATTAATAAGTTTGCGGGTATAGACAAATTCGTCTACCTTAGATTAAGGAGGACTGCCAGATTTAAACAACACTAAGGCAAGATGTATTAAAGTATTTCAAGAATATCGTAATCCAACGACAACAACATATATAACAGTAAGCTGGAATCGTAAGACATCTGAGAAATGTACAAAATTAAAGTCTTTATGTAGCCCTAAAGACAACAACCTACCCCATTTCAGACTTAAAATCAGGCCATTACAATTACAACATTTACTCCTAATATTTGTCCGCCTTCGACATACTTGGGATTGCAATCATGTTCTGCTTATGTAGATTCAACACATGCAGAATTCAGGTAACTGATGATTACTATTACAACACTCCCACTTAATTGGTAGTTACCTGCAATAAACATACTAAAGATAAAAATTAAGCGTCCATAGCAGTCAGTCATAATTTAACAACATGATGTAGGATATGTATTACATATATGTGAGTTTTTGTCGCAAATACTCAAATTGTGCCTTTGCCAGAGGCAATCATGTCGTGAGTTGGGTAGTAGTGCAACTCTAAAGTTTCATCCTGTACTTTGTCTTATGCTTTGTCCATTTGTGCTCTACCGGATTTTGTGACAGTGAGACAGTACCTTGGTTGTCTTCATTAACCTTGAAGGGACCATGATTGACGCCCAAATCGTTCATCAGCGTCTGCAGCCATACTGCTTCCTGAGTAGTTGAACTTAATGCAATGTATTCAGTTTCTGCAGTAGACAAGGCTATTGTTGCCTGCTTCTGAAATCAGGAAAGCATATCCAGTTACCGAGTGCCGATTATCTATATCAGTGGCCCAATCTTCATCTGAGTAATCCTAAACTGTATAGCCTTCAGTCTCATAGTACTGTAATTTGAGTTCGGGTGTCCCTTTCAAGTGGCAAAACACAGGCTTAATAGTGGTCATATGTGCTTCACTTGGACAAGTATTATACTTTGCAAGTGCTCCCACTGCATATGTGATGTCTGGACGTGTTGCAATCACTGCATACAGCAACCCTCCAACCATTGACTGATACTTTGTGGGATCGACTGGTTTGCTACAACCATCACTCTTCTGCAACGTAACATTTAAGTACGTTGGCTTAGAAATTGGGTTTGTATCCTGCAAATCAAACGTCTCTATTACTTTGACAATGTACTGCTGTTGCCCAATTTTTAACAAGCCGTCTTCTTGCTCCACTGTTATCCCTAAACAATAATGTAATTGTCCCATGTCCTTCATCCTTAAGATTTTGTTTGATGTACTCCATTGATTCAATGTCACTGGTGATAATAATTAAATCGTCTACATGCTCTGCAACAATAACAAGTTTGTCAGAGTCAGTTTGCACAAATACGCACGGATCTGCTGCATTTTCCTTGAACCACATTTGTTTCATAAACTCCTTATATGCATGATTCCAGCAGCGCTGACTCTGTTTGAGACCATAAAGAGATTTCATTAATCTGCAAAATAACTCCTCCTTGCCTGATTGCATGTATCCTTCAGGTTGTCGCATATATGTATCTTCATTAAGTTGGCCATTAAAGGGGAATTTGAGGTAAGAACAATATAGGCCAATATAAAAGTACACTAAGCAGTAATAACGAAAGGGAAATTTATTTTCTTCTAAACTACTGTGGTTGGCACAATTCATTGATGAAAGTGGCCAATTCTTGCCTTTCCATGTTTGTCATGGAAAACGCCTTGTTTCCTTCCTTGTTGCTTAATCCTTGCTTTCACAATGAGGTCTATGACGTCAGCATCACTCAACTTAAGCAAGACAACATCAAGTCAAAGCACAATGTCTGAGCTGCATTCTACAGCACAGAAAATCTTTCAAGCAATCTGTATCAGAATGGCTGGACCTGGTGCTTACGACTTTGAGCCAGAGTACAGTAAAGAAGAGCTTACATCAATGGAGGATCTTGATGTTGGTTTTCAGCTCAAAGTGGAGATGGGTAATAGTGGCAGTGTGGAGAGATCACTCAGTTGCTGGTGTAAGTGTGGCAAATGTCAGATGATGCCAACTGAAAGAAAACGTCTGTGCTGCCAGGATGTAGAACCTTTAGACAGGTTGATAGTTAGTGATACAAACTGTATTACGCTTAACAATACAGACTTTAATGCAGTTTTGGTAGTGCATTATGCTGTAGCAATTGTGCTGTATTGAGGGCGAATTATGCTGCACTCAGCTCTAAAAGGCATGGTGATGACATTGATTCCCTTCCACTACAGTTGTCAAAGAGGTATCAAAGCATTTTTGGACTTTTCGAGTTTTCTAAAATTGTAAAAACAACTGTCTACAGTGTTTTTAATGTCCGTGATCTTGATTTTTTTCACAATATCTCATTTTGAGAAGCCTCTCCATAGTACAGCAAGAACAAACTGCATTTTAGTCATCTGTAAAAGATTGTAAGCCTACAAAACAGTATTGATCATCTTATGTTATGTTGTGCTATTAGCTAGGATTGGTCCTAATTTTGAGGCCTTTGAAAATATAAAATTATTTACAGTAAATCCACGTTTTAGGGAGTGCAATCATTGCTGGGCCCTTTCCTTTTCGTTTTTGAATTCTGCTATATTGGTCCTTAAATCTGAATGAATCAGGAATTCTGAATGTAGACAGGTCTGGGTGTACACCAGTCTTGGTATTGCATCCAACAACCATACATGTCGGCATGATAAGATCCTAAATATATCTAAACGAACAAATCTGAGCTTAATGAAGGTATAATCAATGATTTCCCGCCAAAGTTTAAAGTTGCATGGCGATGACGTCAAATTCCTCTTCACGACAACGAGGCTGACCATTGAACCAAGGGAAATAACAGCAAAATGGTGACCGGCAAGAAAGGCAGAATTTAGTAACTTTATTTGTCAATGGAATGATACCAGAATAGTTCTGAAGAAAAAGAATACCCAATCAACTATTACTGGTATGCATACTTTTAAAAGAGCATAAATTGTTCTTACCCCAGAATTCCCCTTTAAGGAATGCAGTCACAACATCCATCTGGTGAATGAACATATGCTTTCAAGTTGCAAATGCAAGTAGTGCTCGAATCGATGAAGGACATACTACTGGAGAGAATATTTTGTCATAGTCTATGGCATATTTTTGTGCATATCCCTTTGCAACAAGTCTTCTTTTAAACCTCTCCACTTTACCATGTTGATCATACTTCACTTTGAATACCCACTTACATCTAATGGGCTTACAGTATGTCCTGGCGGAAGGTTTGCCAGTTCCCATGTTTTGTTTTCTATGAGTGAATTGTATTCAGCATCTGCTGCCTGCTTTCACTGCTGGACTTCATCACTTTCTAGTGCCTATTTCATCTTGACTGGTTCCATAACTTGACCCATGTGATAAGCAAAGTGACACCATTCATGTTCCTCATGGTACCTTAAGGGAAACTTTTGTGGTTTCTGGGAACGTTTTAGCTCTTGATCTGCCTGTTCTGTTTGGGCCTCTCCATCTTGCTCATCGTCTTTGAGCTCATCTTCATTACAGGTGCTCTGTGGTCGTTTATGACGTTTGAGTCTACTTCCTCTGGCTTGAATCCTTCATGCAGTCTAAAATGTTTCTTGTTGAAGATCACATCTCGATGAATCAGCAATTTCTTTGTTTGAGAATTGATGAGTCGGTAAGCCTTCTGTGTCTCACTATAGCCAATAAAAGAGGAGTTTTTCTGCTTTCTTCTCTAATGTCTTCCGCTCTGATTGTGGGATGTGAGCATATGCTGCACTCTTATGTTTTAAGAACTAAACTTTAGTCACTAGTGAGTAATCATCTATAAAAGTGATGAAGTATCGTTTGCTACCAAAACTAACTGTACAATCTTTTTGTGGTACTTGAAAATCGCCTTGAAAATTTGCGACATTGCACTAAAATCATACTCACCAAGCATAATTCATAAAAAAGATAGAAAACTTAGCCGATCTCAGCTTACCTTTGATCTTGACTATGCTGTTGAGTTCACCAATTTGCTCTTCTCTGTAACGTCGCTTGAAATACTTGAACAATCTTTTTGTGGTACAAAACTTGAAGAAAACTTGGCCGATCTCAGCTTACCTTTGATCTTGACTATGTTGTTGAGTTCACCAATTTGTTCTTCTCGTCAAGATCAGAAGGTAAGCTGAGATCGGCTAAGTTTTCTATCTTTTTTGTATGAATTATGCTTGGTGAGTATGATTTTAGCGCAACGTCGCAAATTTTCAAGGGGAAAACTAACTGTCTACATAGGACCACAGATATGGCTGTGCACCACCTGCAGTGTTGACTTACTCCTGATCTCACGACTCATCTTACCCTCTGCACATGCTTCACACAATTCTAGTGATCCACTTCCAGTGTTTTATATCCCTGTCACCAGGTCTTCCTGTATCATCAGTTTCAGTTGCTGGCCATTGATATGAGCCATTCTCTAATGCCACAAATTCACTACGATTGTTTGCAACTACTGTCATTTGTCCTGGTTTCTCTACTTCATATTCCAACTGGTACAGCCTTCGAACAAGTGATCCTTGTCCAACAACTCTTTTATTGCTATCTCTTATCTAGCAGTGTCCAAACTGGACAACCTTATCTTTCATAGCTGCTGCCCTTACCCTGAACAGGTTACAAGTAAGCTTTGGTACATACAGAACTCTACTAATTGAAGTAGAAAGCTTCTTGTTGCCTCCTAATTACATCTTAACATTAATAAATCCAGCTCCATATACCTGAACCATTCGTCCATCACCAAGTCCAACTGGTTCTGGTGTAGTAAACCCGAGATACTTGACAAAAATATCCTTTGATCCTGTCATGTGTCATGTTTCTCCTGAGTCAACAATCCAATAGTCATGAGTCATCCTCGTTGCTTGCAGTGCAGCATCTGGTTTAAGTTTCATCATAAACAGGGAGCCACCATCATCTTCACTACTGTTACTATCTGCATCAGATGTCCTTGCCTTGTTGGATGCCTTGGCTGATCTACCATAGCTGTGATTTCTTTTAAATTTGAGCTTTTGACTCAGGCAGTGTCTTGCAATGTGTCCTGGTCTGTCGCAATTAAAGCACTTGATAGGCTTGTTCTGGCTTTGCTCTGTATATAAAGCATTGTTGCTCCTCATCTTATGGTTACTTGCCTTTGCACATCGTCTAATCTCTTCTTTGCTAGTGAGCGTCTGCTTCACTTGATCCAGTTTCAAATCATCTCCCCTTGCCATCAGAGTTGAGATGACCGTCTTGTAGCTACTTGGCAAACTCATTATCAGGACCATTACTTGGTATTCGTCAGGAGCAGGGGCCTTTATTGCAGCTAGCTGATCTGTTAGCTGTTTCATCCCCAGGAAATGATCTTCCATGGAGTCACCATCTTGCATCTTCCCAGTAAATAGTTGCTGCATTAGAAATAGCTTGTTTGTTGGCATCTCTCTCTCTAACTTCGTCTTGAGAATGTCCCAAACTGCCTTTGGTTCCTCGTATTCAGTGATCAAGTAGATCCACTGTGTTGCCACACCCTGCAGGGGTGGGTTTAGACTAGTTCCACTTGTTCCAAGGAACTACTCAAACTTTTCTGAAAAATAAAAAATTTAAAATCAAATACAATTTTCTGCACTCTCTGATTGTCTATGTAAGCAGCAATGTTTCCCTGTTTTAAG
>JANTCA010004548.1:0-10171 GCA_024741275.1 Chironex yamaguchii
GTAAGTGTGGATGTGCTTCTGAGTTTGTTTTGGATCCGGGTGGTGGTTGTCTTCGACTATCCTGTGGTACTTGGAGTTTAATGGTAGTTGTTTATTGGGAGTTTTATTTATATATTGATTTGGCAAATCCAATGTCCATTATTTTAAAAGGTGTGCCCTTAAACATCTCACAACTCCAAACCCGATTTTTGCAATGCAATATTATAAATGAAATTTCATAGTTACTTTGATACCTCACGCTATTCTTCTATCCCAACAGCTTAACTTCAAGCCCAAGATTGCAACACGCATGACACCACAGAGGTAAGTTGTTGAACGGATCAGCACCAGCTCTGCCACTCTTTAAGGATTGATCATCAGAAAAATGAATCTTCACTTCTTACATAGTATCAAGGTATAATACTAGACAAACTTTACATAAAACTAGTGAGAAATGTTCACACAAAACAGTTCAGAGTCCAATGACTCCTTAGCCATTTAACTTTACGTCCATCAGACGGTCAGTATGAACTTGTGAATAGTACCACTGATTGTTGCCAAGTATTTCTCATAGCTGAAATCCATAATGTCCTAGCTGTCAAAGTACTTAAGTAGAAGGCTATGAGCCCTTCAGTCCTGTAAAGACAAAGAAGGAATAAATTATCGCTTAATTGACGTAAAAGCGCGCAGTCATTTACCATGCGTCATTTATCCCTAAAACCTATCTACGTAAGGGCAAGTAAAGGTTATAAAATTACAAAGAGTAGGAATAAAACTGTTTTAACAATTTCCGTGATTATATACAATTTACAAAAATAGGTACTGTAAATGAACATTAATATCTTAAAACCATCATTTTGAATAATTCAAGTTGAGTCTCTGCAATGGATCGTAGTTTCACATATATTGGTCCGAAGGTAAAGACCGTTTAGCAATTCTAAATCCGACTTTGATTGTAAGTTTATTTCGTGACAAATTCAGTATTCAATCCTAATCTTCGAAATTTCTATTCAATCAAATAGGGTTGGCATTTCAAGGCACCACAGTGACTAACTCGAGTCGTATAGTATTGGTAATTGTTTATTAAATTAGCAAGACAAGATAGAAATTTGCTAGGCAAAATCAAATATAGATGACAATAATTACGTATGTAACAATGCCGCTGTGCTTAGTATACGATGTACTTGATGCAAAGTGCATTTTTATAGAACCAAAATGAACAAAACAACGTGATGTCGATACTTTTCAAAGTTTCTTGACTACATTAAATCATCAATCTTTTGTAGCACTCAACACGAAAGCTGATTCAAGAAAAGTATTATACGGACAGGATCAATATGGTTTTCGACTCTAAACAGAGAGTCCAGTGGACTGGCCAGTAGGATTTATACGGTTTTTCTAATGGAATAACACCGTCACAAGATTTTATAACAGTACCATAAAATGCTGTTCCACCAACAACAGACATCGATCGTTTCTGGGCAAGTTTTCTTCTTAGATCTCTGATTTCGGACATCAAAGTCAACTGCCTTTGTTCAAAAAGTTTATGTTTTAATTGAAAGTCTTCTTTTTCTATAAGAAAACAAACATAGTTTGAGTAAATCAAACTCCAATAACAAGAATGGTTAATCAACGTATTCATGACAGTACTTATTAACGTTAATGCTGAAACCATTTGCTCTGAAATCCATTACAGCTTGGATATCGGGGAATGCTACCTCATTTCAAATAAAAAGGACACAAAGCACCGTTAACTTGAGAACTAGATGCCGCGTAAAAGAAAACATTAAGTTGTCTCACCAACATTATCCTCGCATGTTTCAGGAACGTGCATTTCTTCTGCCACAGTTAACCCAGGTACTCTGTATGTAGATGTCTGATTAGCTATATCACGCTAAGGGAAAAATAAGAGCATTTATGAGCTAGCCACGCTGATCACAAAGGAAATCAAAATGTAATATTGGGCGTCAACTTGTTATTTCCAAAGAAAGAGCATTCACAAAGAATACAGACCCGTTTTCTTTCTGACGGGGCCAGGCTTTCATACCATGTCAGTTGCGTATGTTTCTACAACTTTTTAATCTGCCTTCACTTAATCGTTCCATGTTTAAATGTAGGAAATATGCTGCTCCCAATGAAATATATTAATAGACGGAAGTAATAAATACCTTTAATTTAATGTCCTCACTTATTAAGGCATGTAGTTCATCCTCTCGAGCTTGATTTTCTAGCGTCCTTCTAAGAACCTGGTTAATAACAAATAAGGAAATTCAATAAGCGTGAAATCCTCGTGATCAGAATGCGTGATAACTATAAAGGTCATCGGGCTTTATCTTTATAGACGTGAGTCGTTTGAGGTGTATTGCGTGATGGTTTCATCATATTAAGTACTTAAAGTAGTCTGAACACGGCTAACGTAAAAACAGACAACGACACTGAATTATATGCTTCTTCAGCAAAACCAATCCTCTTCAAGTCCTTTTTGTACTTCTAAGGACAGAAATAATTTCAAAGACAGTCAACACACAGACAGGGCTCTTGAGGTAACATGACTAGAAAACAAAAACCACACTACAAATCGTCCAACTATTTCACCACTAGATGGAATGAAGGGACAGAACAGCGACGGCCGAAGGGAACAGAACTTGCAACCATGAGACTCAAAATTAGCAAGACTACACTTGAAGCAATGTGACACTCCTTGCCAAATATTACACGAAGGGCATTTAATGACCTAGTGGGTAAGGGGATATTCATTAATTCGATTTTTATTGATAACATAAAATATTTGGCAATGATGAAGGCGAATCGGAACAAAAATCCTTATAGTTTATATCTTAAATATATACGTACACATATTCTCTGCATCTGAGAATTAGCAATTCGATTATGCTTCGAGGGTTTATAGGGCAATACTTGTTCAAGCCATTACCTCCAGATCATGCAATTCGCGGTCCAAATCATCTGCATGGTATAAAATGTCCATTTCTCCCTTTCCAGACGTATATTGGTTAAGGTTATCCATGTGAGCCAACGTATACTGTTTTTGCTGGATACAAATATTAAAATAATTATACAAAAACACCATCCCATTACGAGGTAACTGTAATGTTGAAAAATACTCACTTCATGTCGAAGAGTAAAAACTATAAATTTCTAACATAATGTAATTTCAACCTACTGTGCAGGAATCAGCGGTAAAAATACAAGACAGACAACAAACAACAGACAAAAAAGTTTGTTCTGGAATCAGTAAGAAAGATACAGCTCCAAACATATTGTCACGTACCTTCAGTTTGTCAAAGTTCACCTGCTGTGCCTGCTCAAGCAATCGTAATCTTTCCAGGTCGTGGACCTCTGATTTCTTTTCGTGTAGATTTTTGGTTGTCGCTAGTAAATAATCCGCTCTAGCTTCATCCTGCAGAAGTTCCTGAAGGAAAAACAGAGCTATTATAACCCTGAATTTCAAAGTCATCCCTTCCGATAATTTATTTAGCTGCAGTCCCCGTATAAATGGAATTCAGTTATTACCATGTTCTTTGAGGCTTGATACTCGTTCTTGCCGTTACATTATTCTGATTGTTGTTTAATGCTATCGATTCTCTAAATCCTCTGAACTTCGTTTCTTCAAATTCTACCTATATAAATTAAATATGAATTTGACTACATCGTATTCTCAAGACAGTATGATTCACTAAGTCGTTCCGTTGTTTCAACATATTAACTGAGGTAGACAAATATGCTATTAATGTAATTTGTTTAAAAATCTGTAATTAGGAAGTAGGAAGTGCAAAACTGGCAATTAAGGGTTACCTGTTGAAATATCCCTTTGTAATTAAGCCGTGTGAAGTGCAAAATGGGTAAACAAGGGTTACCTGTTGGAATATCCTCTTGTGAGCCTCTAGTTCAAGCGCTTTGATCTCAGCATCATCAACTGCTGCTCTTGTCTCCTGCTCTCGACAAATTGCCTACGATAAAAACGATGAGTTCAAAATGATTGCAAAAGTTCAGAAACAAGAGAGGCCAGGTAACATGCCTTTACAATGTTTGGAACCTATCATTAATTAGCATATTTAGTATTCTAGTCTTGAACGTTTAGCCGTCTATTACGTAACCTTGCATCCGAAAGCTTTACCTTCAAATACTTATTTATATTTCATCCTTGATAATGGTAATATTGGGACGCTGAAACGCCATACATTTGTCACTGTTTTTTGGCACGTCTTCATGTTAGAAGAACTCTTTATTAATATAGTACGTATTCAATAACATACCTTCTTTCGCAAGTCATCATCAAGTCTTTGTAGCTCGATCGACTTCATTCTAGATTGATGATGTAAAAACTTCCTCCGAGTCTCGTCCAAAAGATTCAATTCTCGTAACGCAATCTCGCGTCGCATTGCTTGTAACCTGAAAGACAGGAGGGAATCACATTTTAGATTCGCCAAACAGAACGAAGTTAATTGATAATTATTGAAATTATTATTGATACTGTTAACATAATGATAATAATTAGTATTAAACTGATAATTATCTAAATTACTGATAATTTGACCCACAACGGTCAAATTATCAGTAAGTTTGTTTCACCGTTTCCCAATTCTCATCACCCACAGCATTACGTTCTAACGCATTCGTACCTGACGGTCTTTAAATGGCTCTTAGTACCCGACCTTTCTAGGCCATTGCAAATATTACAATCAACATAACATCAACGAACTGCACGAATATGGCAAAATATACCTTGTTCTTTGACTTGTTAATTTTTCTTCTTCCGCATTAACCAGTTGTCTTCTCTTTCGCTCTGCGTCCATCATCATTTCCTGCTGCCTATAAAAAGCTTCTTCTTCATTTCTTCTCTTTTCAGCTTGATTCTTTAAGTCAATGGCGACATGTCTGTATAAGTGGAGTAAATGATAGTGCAAGAATAAATAACAAAAAAGTAATCTATATTTGTGATACCCAAACAGATCCCTGCTTGTTTGTATTCGATGAAGTTCTCTTTCGACAGGAACGCTCTTCGCAAGTGTATACGACAAGTGTATGCGACTCATGATATGGCGTAGTCCCGTACTTGCTTTGCATACCCCAGGTTATAGCTCAGTAAGCATTGACACCATAACATCTGCCCTCGGCCAGGTTTTCAGAAATGTTAAGAAAGCAACGGCTATTATTGTGGTGCAATATTCAGTTAGGTTAAAATATGCGAAAAGCAAGTCTCGTCAATGGGTGATCAGTAACTGCTGATCATGTCAGAAATTTGTCACTGATATGCTTACGTTATGTATAATATTAGTCAAAAGAAAGCTATCTATGCACCTGAGCCTTGGCCTTAATGCACGAAAAGGAATGACGGGTCGCATTCTTCACTTCTTTTCACACAACCCTTTCGAAAAGTTTTTCCAGCACCAGCAAGGAGGTTTTCAATCTAAGCTTTATTCAGTATCTTCTGTACATCGCCAGACAGTCTCCTCACTTGTCATTACTGCTTAACTAACATATAACTTTATTCTGTTAATATCGCTTATGTCAAGAAGCTGAAGGTCGTTATCCGTGGTTTTTGACCACTTACTTCTGACGAAGATATTCCAGTTCCTCTTCTCGAATTTTTTCTCTTTCCTGCACCTGTAATAGACAATTGATTGTCAGGAAATACGTCTCTTACACGTTTGTAATTACAACGGGTAAACAACTATGCCATGGAATTGTTACTGACCTACGTTACGTAAGTATTAAGCTCATGTAATGGGGTCAACTTTGCTAAGAACGTTTGCTATCCACTGCGACTAAAACTTTGTGACAACACCGGAGTACAAAATATATAAGAAATAACAAAAAAATAAAAATTCTAATTGCTTACCAGGTAATCAACCACAAATTTTGGATACTTGTCAAATATAGGGTATTGACCTCTCGTTAGAGGTACAAAGCCTTCCATCATACGACGTGGATTTATTTCGTCTGGTGTGACGTCCATGAGTCGATAAGCTTCTTTAATTACTGTTTTAACGCAAATCGGATTCCGATGGTGAAAGAATGACTGAAAAGATAAAACCAGGAAGATTAATACTTTGCAAAAACGCAACGTGAAGTTACATACCAGCTGGGTATTAAGTAATGCAAACAATTATCACTTTTCAGCCCTTCCAGAAATCACTTAAGTATCAAGCACAGAAAAAGCACCAAAATGCGGAAAAACACAGCGTCGAGAAGTTTACTACATTTACAGGCGAGGTAGTACTTTAGACGTTTTAAGTTAAAGAGGAACGCATTTTTTGTTTATGTTAATTTAGATAAGACCATGCAACGAAATGTTAAATTTTCTTAGGCTTTGGTGTTTACTCGATTCGTGTTTGCTTCAAATCGGTGCGATTACCTACCGTTGTTATACTTTTCTGTAATCCAAACCCCTCTGGGATAACTCAACAAGTAGTCACGGCTATATCACCAATAACTATAAAAAATAATGGCCCAGAAACCCCAATTATCTATAAGAACAATGCCAAAGAAAGCTATGCCCAAGGCAGCAAAAAGACGACACTTGCTACAAACCAAAATAGTTGCGATTTACCTTAAAATTGTCCAAATCATTTGCTGTATACAATGCCTGCCTTGAATTTATCAGGTAAGATACAAGGAAGAAAAGTATGAACGCAGGGTGATTTGAGAATATGTTATCCCAGACACACAGCCATTCTTCTTTCGTGAATATTTCGCTGAATAGAGTTTGCAACAGTGGCCAACTGTAAACCTATGAAAAACATGTGAATGTTTGTTAAACGTCTCACACATGAAGTGAAATGTGCGCACAAACACACAGATGACTATGTGTACACACGCAGACTATCTATCTATCTATCTATCTATCTATCTGAGTTTGGTCGACAACATTCTGTCGAATCACTGCTCTATGGGGAAGATAAAATACTCTTTGACAAGATTTGCTTTCATATGGAACTTCCTCATCAATTCCTTCTTGAAGGTATTCTTGGATAACTTTATTGTATTGTAGGAACAGGTCTGGCTTTTCCTTAGTTTCTTAAGGAGGTTAGCAAGTCTTGCTAAGCTTCCCATTTTCTTAGATAGCAACATGGAATGGTTCAGCTTCCAGGCAAGTCCCGTCTCGTACCATCCATCTGGGCTTCTTGTCAGCTGCTCTTTAAATTTCTGGTACACGCTTTGCTGATCAGATAGTGGTGTGTCCTCTACTCCCAATTTGTTAAGTCTACACAGTCGATCAAAATTGTCAGCTGAGGTTCTGGTAAGATACAAATTCGACAAGTCGGCTTCAATACCAGGAACCATAATCTTCCATCCAAAGCGTGTATACTCTGCCACTGGATCTCCTGGTTTCCCAACTCTCTGTCTATATGCTGTCTTGATACGAGAGTACTCACTTGCACCTAGAACTAAATGTATAGGTAGTTCAATCTTTGTGTCAGCAGCATCCATTTTCACTCCCTTAAGGTGCTCATACCTACTGATTATTGTCCCATATCCTGTATTTGGAACTCAAAGGAGTACTGCCTTGGCCACCTTGCTGACATCAGCACTTTCAAAATCCTACTTGATGTTGTATGCAGCAACATCTCCACCTTGCGGTCTTTGACTCCTGAAGGTTCTGTCCCAACTCACTGAATGAGAAATTCTGAAGCATAAGAGTTCCCTGCACCAGTGTCTAACAGTGCTCGGTACTTTATTCCATTTACGCTAACAACAACAATTGGGTAAGACACAGGGCAGACTTATGAGGTCATCATCATGGTGTCGTCCTTAGCTTGATTCCCTGTAGGTTTGTTCTTTTGGTCACCGATGGAGGTGTGGTGCTTCTTGCTGCAGTTAAAACACTGTTGCTTGTGCAGGGAATCATAGACTTGATGTTTAGCACCAAGGCAGTTGAATCATAGTCTCTTCCTAGCAATGATCGTATGATATTCCTCAACTGAAGAAATTTTGGGGTAGTAATCTGAGTATCAGATTCACAGTAAACACACTTCCTATCCCTTGGCTGTTGTTTTTTTCTGATCTCCTGTAAGTGTCACTACTATAGTCTCTTTTATTCTCAGGACCTGGATTTCTCGCTGTCCATCTTCTCAATGCTTCACCAGCTGCTGAAAGTCCCAGGAAGTTCAATTATCATCATTTCTTACAAGATCGGGACATCTATCTGGAAGTTGGTCCAGGATAAGGCGGGTGTATCCGTTTACTGATGCTAGAGCTCCCATTGTCTCCATAGCTACAAATGAGTGACAAGAGTCTCAAAGAACGCATGCACTCTGGCAGGGCTTGTTCCATTGATATTGGCAAGGTCCATTATTCTTTGACATGGGCTGTGAAGATGTTACTCCTTTTGCCATATCTTGACTGTAGAATGGCCTTTGGTCTTTCGTATTCTTCTGAAGAAAAAGGTAATCCATCTATAAGCTGCTGCACATTCGCATTTAGCAACTCCTTTAGATGTGAGAACTTAGTGATACTCGATATTCTTGAGGCATCAATCTCAGCACTGATTTGATTCCAAAAGCGTAACCAATCCACTGCTGTACCATTCAATTTTGTAATCATCAGTTTTGGAAGTTTGACCTTCATCTCCTTCCCATCATCGCTTCTTCTAACCTTTCCAAGTTTGGCCTTTTATTTCTCACGCATCTGTAGTTTCATCCCTTGAATTTGTTTTGCTTCCTCCAGGCTTTCTTGAAGCTTCACTTGTTCTTCTGCCCTTTCCACCTCTCCTTGTCTCTTTTGTTTCTCTTCTGCTAGCGCCTGCAGGGTAGCTTGTAAGAAATCAAAAGTTTCCTCATAAGGCTTAAGTCCCTAATCTGTGGATTGTCCCCGTTCCTCAACTGATGTTTCATCCTCACCTTCTGCACATACAAGGAGTCTAATTTCGATTCAAAAGAATGGATATGCTTCTTCAGCTCACGCTCAACCTTGGCATCAAGGATTGCACTAGTGCCCTTGACCTTGCTTCATAACAATGTAAATTTGTTCTCAAGCTCTAGTTATTAGTCCCTTTGAACACCTGTTGAGCTGTTACAACCAGTAAGATGTAAGAATCTATTAACTGGGTTTCCCTTACCGTCCATCGTGGTGTGAAACTCCGAGTCACGAATTCACGTTTGTTGTCTATTACTGTTTTCTCTAATATGCTCTACGTGTTTTGACATATTGAGCACTGTTCAACGATAGTGTCTTACCTTATAATATATATATGTTATAAACTCGAACTTGTAACTCAAAAGCAAACACTCAAACATCCATGCCTATTGTATCCACAATTGGAGCATACGATTATCAATTAGCTAAGTTTCTTTATAGCCTTTTGTATCCGCACATTCCTACAGATACTTGCACTAAGAAAATTTCCATTTGCACTATTTGTTCATGATATTGCCAAAGTTCGTACAAATGGAAATTTTATGATTTCTTTCGAAATAACAAGTTTATTCACAAATGTTACCCGGTTGCTAATTACATACGAGATGGTGCCACAGCATCATGTTAAATAGATCCGATCTTAAGAAATTATTTACATATGGCACAGTTAAAACCCACTTTTTATTTAGAGGGTCTTATTATGACCAAGTAGATATAGTAGCTATGGGATCCCCTCTTTATGGGACGTCATGAGAGAATTTGGCTTGACTGTTATAAAGGACCACCAAATTTATTCTATAGGAGATATGTTGATGATAATTTTTGTTTATTTCATACTGAACAGGATGCATTTTTATTTCTGGACTACCTTAACTCAGACATCCCAACATCAATTTTACTTCTTAGAGTGAGATTGAACGTAGGTTACCTTATCTGGACATACTCATAGACGTAACAGTCGTCGCTAAACTCACATCTTTGTTTTCAGGAAACACACATTTACTATACTTTTCACAAATTATTTTAGTTTCATTGATTTTTCCTTTAAGGCTGGACTGAAAAGGACCTTAGTTGACAGTAACTTTTCCATCCTACTTTTCCTTTCTATAGTATTATCTTCTGTCCCTTCTCACTTCGGCCAGTACCTTGTTATTATGTAACTTTGAATAATTGTTATGCAACGGCGAAACTAACAACAACAACAAGACTAGAATACTGATTCTATTCTCATAAAGATAAAATCGAAACGTCAATGAATTGGTGTATTTTATGAGCCTTACATATAAACGTAGGAGAAGGTTGGCCTTTTGAGTAG